>CM060318.1:3393328-3398328 GCA_030674155.1 Stramonita haemastoma
CTGGTTTTTTCTTCAGGGATGGTGTCTAGACACGAAATCTGTGTGCGTGCTGGGTTTTACTTTGTTGTCATCCGCTACTAAAGAGTAAAAACAAATGTAGTGCAGTCAAAACGAAAAGAGCTTTAAATGCTCAATCTTGCACCATTTACACAACACCAGTCTCGTATCCCACCACACCACAATGCACTGCAATACAGTTATTGTGAAGAGAAGGCTTTTTCTTTTTACCTACCACGCCAGAACTCTGAAGTTCCCAATTGTGATATTTTGTGTACACGACCGTTGTACCCTCCGTGAAGATACTAGTAGCCGCATTCTGACTTCAGGGATGATGGTTAAACACAACACCTTTGTGCATGCATTTTGTTATCGTTAAATGTTGTCATCTGTTCCTACCGTACCGGCACGCAATGGCCTCCTCTTCTAAAAAGCGAAACTGGTTTATGTGTGTGCCATGATGTTCTGCGAGTGTTCGTACAGTCTTATCTGAAAGACTTTGGGGGCAGTGGAGTTGGTACTGATGTTAACTCCAGGGGAAAAATCTTCTTGAACGGGAGTCTCGGTGGCGGCTCAAACCCGGACCGTCAGATCGCAAGCTCAACGCTCTAACTCTATCCACTACGCTATTCCCACCATCCTCTCACCACTAAAAATACATTTTTAATTATTAATTTTTGTAAGTAGTGCATAAGCTCTTGAGGGAATTGAATTAGTTCAAGGAGTTCAAATAATTAAGAAATGCTGATTGCTCTCTCTCTGTCTCTCTGTCTCTCTGTCTCTCTCTCTGTCTCTCTGTCTCTCTGTCTCTGTCTCTCTGTCTCTCTCTCTCTGTCTCTCTGTCTCTGTCTCTCTGTCTCTCTCTGTCTCTCTGTCTCTCTCTCTCTCTGTCTCTCTCTGTCTCTCTGTCTCTCTCTCTCTCTGTCTCTCTCTGTCTCTCTCTGTCTCCCTGTCTCTCTCTCTCTCTCTGTCTCTCTGTCTCTCTCTGTGAGTGTCTTGTGCACACGTTAAAAACCTGTTCCATCCTTCTGAAGAGCAGGCAATTTGTGCCGGTGGGGATTGGGTACAAAAAAGCATGCGAGTGCTTATAACATTATCCTCAAAATAAACAAGTACCTTTTGAAAGTGTCTTTACACCTGAACACTGTCTTGATCACCTGGATCGGATCTCATAAAAATGCATGCTCAATAGGAAGTTGATTTAGTGTATATATATAGGTAAAGGTAAAGGTGTTCCATAACCTGTGTGGTCGTAGGGGGGCGAGGTGTCAGAAACCTCAGCTACTCTAGGGGCCAGAATGTTGAGGGCGGCGCCATCTCCTCTCCCTCGCTGCTTTACCTTCCCTGACCCTAAAGCCGGTAGGTACCCATTTACAGCTGGGTGGATTGGGGGACTGTACTGAAGCCAAGGCGCGCAAACGGTCACCTATCCAATTGGCAACCCGGCTCGACGCTGCTTAACTTGACTGGGGGAAAATGAGCGCCTCAACACTGAGCTACATATATTTGTTTATTTATATATATTTACTGCACTGTATGAAACCGAAGTGTAGTATACTGCACTGTACTCCTCTTTATTTTGTACGTACTGTACTGTCATACTGTGTACCGCACTGCATCCTATTACACTATACTGCACTATACTATACTGTACTGCTCTGTACTATTATCTACCATGCTTTACCTGTGACGGCCAGGAAGAGAATAGTGGCCGAAATGGCCACCTCGAAGACGGCCAAACCTTCGTTACGGCCAAGATAAGTGGCCGTGGTGTTGCTGTTGCTGATGTTGCTGCTGAAGTTGCTGCTGATGTTGCTGGTGTCGTAGGGTTCAACGAGGCTGTAGTAGTCTCCGCTGATGGGGGACGGTGTGGTGATGGTGGGGGTGGAGGTGGGCATGGTGGGAGAAGGGTGGTGGTGGTGGTGGTGGTGGTGGTGGTGGTGGTGGTGGTGGTGGTGGTGGTGGAGGTGACGGCAGTGACGAAGACAGAACAATGGTATTCTGAAACAGAAAACAAAAGAGTTGCTTTTCTTTGCCTGATTTTTTCTCTCTCTCTGTCTTGGTCAGTCTATCTGTCGATCTGTCTCCAGTTCGCATTTATATCCACACATCTGTGAGTGTGTACACACATAGTACACATAGAGACATGTATGTATGAAGGCACATAGTCATCCATTGACGCACAAATGTACACGAACATTTGGCGCACACACAGCCACAGACACACACACAGACACACACACACACACACACACACACACACACACACACACACACACACACACATTCACACACATGCACACATACATGCACATTATGGCACACACACATGCATTCTCTCTACGTTTCCTTTACCATTCGTTTAATACTTCTAGTGAAGGAAAATAATCTTAAAACTGAAGAATAAGTATACACCAGTAAGGGCACATGTACTCGTATAACACGTTATACAAACTAGCGCACCCCCCTTCCCCCGCGCGCGCACACAAACACACATACACACAGACATACACATACACAAACACCCACCCACATACACACACACTTACACAAGCAGCACACTTAGGCAGGATGATGGATGGAGATGGGGGGGGGGGATGGCTCTTGAAGGGTAAGGAGAAGTTACTGCCCTTAATTACCACATTCCATTGCCACATCCACATCATTAATTTTCCTGTCTTCTTCTTCTTCTTCATCCTTTTTCTTCTTCATCTTTCTTCTTACTCTCCTCTTCCTTCTCCTCTTCCTCTTTTTCTTTCTCCCAGTTCTCTCTTCCTTCCTTTCCTGTGAGCTGTCTCCTCTATCTCATTAGCAGGTACAATTATTAATTCTTTCAGATGAACTATTGACAGAGGGTGAAAGGAAGAAAGAAAGAAGAAAGAATGAGAAAGAAGAAAGAAAGAAAGAAGAAGAAAAGAAAGAAAAAAGAAAGAAAAAAAAAAAAGAAAAAAAAAGAAAAAGAAGAAAGAAAAAACAGAAAGAAAAAGAAGAAAGAAAAAAAAAGAAAGAAAAAAAAAAAAGAAAAAGAAAGAAAAAAAAAAGAAAGAAAGAAAGAAGAAAGAAAAAGAAAGAAGAAGAAAAAGAAAAGAAGAAAAGAAAAGAAGAAGAAAGAAGAAGAGAAGAAGAAGAAAAGAAGAAGAAGAAGAAAAGAAGAAGAAGAAGAAGAAGAGAAGAGAAGAAGAAGAAGAAGGAAGAAGAAGGAAGAAGAAGAAGAAGAAGAAGAGAAGAAGAAGAAGAAAAGAAGAAGAAGAAGAAGAAGAAGAAGAAAAGAACAACAACAACAACAACAACAGCACACAACAACAACTAAAACAAGAAACCCACTGCACTGGCAAAGTCAATGTATATCTGCAAAACTGCATGCACACCGGGACTGGATGTAAAAAAACAACACATGTGTGCTTATTCCACTATCCTTGATATAAAATAATAAAAAAATAAAAATAAACAAACAAATAAACAAATAAATAGATAAATGTACCGAAAAATAATGTTACAGTTATTCCCACATACACAAACCTGACTGGATGTTGCCAGTTACTGTTGTTGCTATGTTGCTATGTTGCTACAATGGCAGCCTTCAGTCTCGGAAGATTACGGAGTTGAGCTCTAGGTGTTTATTCTGCTACAGCGTCGGTGTGGCTGGCCATCAGACTGACATTATCAGTTACTAAAACAAATGTCATAAGGAATTGTGCGATAGATTTTGGGTAATGTCCAATTCCCAATCGAAATTATTGAACACATCGGTAATAAATACCTCCAAAACATGCGTAAAAGGGTTTTATGCTCTGGCAATTTAAACGTCTGTCAGTGATATCACATTTTGCGTGTGTGTGCGCGCGCGTTCGTGCGTGTGTCTGCGTGTGTGTGTGTGTGTGCGTGTGTGGTGTGTGTGTGTGGTGTGTGGTGTGTGTGGTGTGTGTGTGGTTGTGTGTGTGTGTGTGTGTGTGGTGTGTGTGCTTGTGTTGGTGTGTGTTTGAGTATAAGTGTATTCGTTCGTTCTTAGATTTTACTCTTTTCACTATTAGTGATATTAGACGAAAAGTGTATGAGTGTGTATGTATATATGTGTATGTGTATAAGTGTATGAGTGTCGTGCGTTTGTGTAAATTTGTGTGCGTGCACTGTGTGTAGTATATAAGTGTGTGTGTGTGTGTGTGTGTGTGTGTGTGTGTGTGGTGTGTGTGTGTGTGTGTGTGTGTGTGTGTGTGTGTGTGTTTGATATAAGTGTAAGTGTCGTGCGTGCGTTGTGCAAATTTGTGTGCGGGCACTGTGTGTATGATATAAGTGTATGCGTGCACGTCTTTCGCCAGCACTTGGGCATATCTCTTCGATGCCCCTCCTCTCTATTCTGCCCCCGTCCACAACCAATGCTGGCAGCGAGAGACAGAGGGAGCCTGAACAAACATGGTGACCCTATCGCTGATGCTAGCGATGGACCTGATGACATTTCCTTCCTGGGTGTCTTTGCTGTGAGGGCATTTGGCAGTGTGCTGCTGTCACCTTGAGATCTTTGCCTGCCTGCTCTTGTTGACAGCTTGGATTCATACCCCTCCCACCTTTTCATCCCCCATCTCTGCCCCCTACCCCTCCCTATCCTCCTCCCACTTTTTATGATAGGGAAACAAACACACTTGCATGCAGGAAAAAGAAAAAAAAATGGGTAGGCGCTGCACATTGGCGACGCGCTCTCCCCGGGGAGCAGCCCGAATTTTCAAGCAGAGAAATCTGCTGTGACATAAAATGTACAAAATACAAAAAAAAATAGTTAGGAAGATTACCAAAAATTTAAGCGAAGATGCGTCACTACAAAATTCTTTATTCGCTGCATAAATCACATCCGAAAGAAAATCACATAATATAGGATGGTTTATTAACTTCACAATTAATAAAAAATAATGCGGTGTGAAGTCTAGGATGTATGTGGGTTACTTTCAGATTTTTTTCAACCAATATTATCTGAACTACAAGATTTTGAAGCATGTATGTTTGATATTTGC
>CM060318.1:3403328-3424817 GCA_030674155.1 Stramonita haemastoma
CTCATGTGTGTGTGTGTGTGGTGTGTGTGTGGTGTGTGTGTGTGTGTGTGTGTGTGTGTGTGTGTGTGTGTGTGTGTGTGTGTTGTGTGTGTGTGTGTGTGTGTGTGTGTGTGTGAGTGTGTGTGTTAGAGAGAGAGAGAGAGACAGAGAGAGAGAGAGAGAGAGGAGAGAATGCATGCGCGCGCGCGTGTGTGTGTGCGTGCGTGCTTGCGCGTGTGTTCGTGTGTGTGTATGTGAGATCAAGCGCGCACACGTGTAGATGCATGTATTTGTCCATACTAAAGCGTAAGTAGTGTGTGTGCGCGCGTGTGCGTGCGTGCGTGCGCTCGCGCGCGCGCATGTGTGTGTTCGTGTGTGTGTGTGTGTACGTGTGTGTGTGTGTGTGTTCGTGTGTGTGTGTGTGCAGGTATGTGCGTATCTGCACACGCGTTAGTAAATGAATGTGTATATTCAATTCCTACATGCTTGTCTATATGCATCACTAGTAAATTCCCGCTTCTAGTAAAAACGTGGCATTCTGAGGTCTGTTGTAGAAATGGGTGACACAGGAAAAGAGTATAAAAAGCGATCAGCATTACTGGCTCCTCCACTTGTTTTTCACCTGTCTAATATGATCAAACGATCTGCAGTTTACATTTTCCATTTCACTCTTTTTCATTTTATTCTTTGTGCGTTCTAGTTGTCGACCTAAATGTTGTCTTCTTTGATTCTTTTGCTCTTTTTATTTTTATCGCTCTCTCTGTCTCTCTGTCTCTCTGTCTCTCTCTGTCTGTCTCTCTCTCTCTCTGTCTCTGTCTCTGTCTCTGTCTGTCTCTCTCTCTCTCTCTCTGTTTTTATCTTATTACGTTGATTTTGTACTTGCCTTTTTTTGTTTTTTGCTGTCTCATCGTCTGTGATGTTCTGATCCTGCCATTTTCACACCGTTTATTCCAGCCACACTCTCATTTATCATATCACATCCTTCGGGTTACAAGTTTACAGGAAGCCCGTTAATATTAGGCCGCAAGTGGCCACCAGACAGAGGTTTCCTGCACTGCTACTGGGTCATTTTGGTGGTGTTCAGTGGTGCCTGTTCTGCGCTAACACACGCAGGACACCACCTACTAAGCTCCGTACTGACAATAATATTAGCTCAGTCGCGGAGCCAGACTGAGAGAGACGCCCACCCGGGGTGGGAACCACCACAGAGTCCCTCCAGTAACCTTCTCTCATGAACCTCCAGGCACAGAAGCGTATGGGAAAACCGAATCTGAGGTCACCACGAGACCACAGCAACACGGGCCGTTGAACCAGGGGCAATTTTCTGTTATTGCATGATGATCAATTGTAATGAGAATGATGTAATGATGCTGCTATGGAAGTGCATGTACTTTGAGACTACTTGACAGGGTTCGACTCTATGCTTCCTATTAAAATACATCCCAGCGTCAATCGGGCCCGAGAGCTACTGACACCTGCAGTGTTGGTCAGGTAACTTGAGCAACATTCTAAAAGCTTGTATCTGTAAAGTGGATGAAACTCGACTGTGTGGTCCCAGCCTTCCCACTGAGCCAACAGCACACTCACTCTGGGTAGGAGCCGGCAGGAGTCCGGAAAAATCCCTGACTCTTATAAAGTTAGAACCCGCGACCTTCCAGTCTCGTAACCTAAGACACTAACCACTGCGCCATGATGGCTGGTTCGTGGTTGCCTTTTAGTTTGTACACATAGCGAAGTGTGTTTGGTTCGAAGGGAAGGTAACAGATTGAACAGCAGGAGAAATTAACAAAAAGAAAATGAAAAGAAAGGAAGGAAGGAAGAAAATAAAGAAAGAAAGAGGAAAAAAGTAACTAGAAACCAATAAAGCTGTTTAATCGCAAAAAGCACCGTATAATGTGAAGAAATAAGAGAGGGAGGTGGGAGGCGGTATAAGGACTGAGGCACACTTAGGTTTTGTTTATTTATTTATTTTTTGTACTCGTTAACGTCAAATGAAATTTGTAAGGGGAAAATGTTCTCTCCTCTCTCTCTCTCTCTCTCTCTCTCTCTCTCTCTCTCTCTCTCTCTCTCTCTCTCTCTCTCTCTCTCTCTCTCTCTCTCTCTCCTCCTCTCTCTCTCTCTCCTCTCTCGAAATTTTCTCCAGGAGTTAACATCAGTGCCGACTCCACTCTCCCAAAAGTCCTTCGGATGAGACTATAAACCGAGGCCCCGTGTGCGAACGCACGCAGAACATCTTGCGCACACGTTAAATCCTGTTCCGCTTTTCGTAAGAGTAGGCCATCGTGTGCCGGTGGGAACAGATGACAATATTTACAAAAACTGCATATACACGGGGACCGGATGAAAAAAAGCACATGATTGCTTATTCTGTTATCCTCGATATAAAAGAATAAATAAATGAATAAATAAATAAATAATAAATAAATAAATCATATGCTATATGTATATCTATATCTATATCTCTCTATATATCATATATAAAATATGTGATAAAAATGCAAAGAATGAACGTGACCTATGCCTTTTCAGACCTCATTATCTACTTCTTTATCTAGTTTACTACTTATCTAGCTATCCAGTTAGCTACTTTGTTTGACTTATTGGCACTATACACCCACACATCACCGTCATCAGCTATCGAAATCAGCATCACGTAAACCAAGAAAAAATTGAAAAACGCAAAATTTTCCACACAGTTTCAAAAATGTGTTAAGGATTCACAGCGTGTTTCTGCAATGAACAAGGTAAAACAAAATCTGAAAATATCAAATTTGATTAGCTTGGTATTTTTCATATTTGCTGTTCGGCCGCACATTCGCTTTTTGATTAACTCGAATCTTTGTCATTAAATCTGGGGTATGTCATCTTTCTATCTCACATCACAATCATTTCACACTTTTTTCTGACAGCAACCAAACATTCAAGTTGATATCTGTTTCTACGCTTCGAGAGGTCCCCCATTGTATTCAGCATCTCATTTCTGACATAAAGTCACTGGTCACAATGAAGAAGCCTCAGTTGAATATTGATGAGATAATAAAAATGATTTTTGAAACTCCCGACCTAATTTATGCTGTTGAATTTCTTCGGAAACGTAAGGATGCAGGCATTCTTCTGTCGAACACAACTCTTGGTAGTTGTCTTCAATTTAGGCCTATGTCATTGTAGAAGTGTGTGTGTGTGTGTGTGTGTGTGTGTGTGTGTGTGTGTGTTGGTGTGTGTGTGTGTGTGTGTGTGTGTGTGTGTGTGTGTGTGTGTGAATGGTGTGTGTGGAGAGTGTGCGTGCGTGCATGCGTGTGTGTGTGTGTTTGTGTGTGTGCGTGTGTGTGTTCATGTGTTTGAGGGGTGGAAAGAAAAAGGATGCTTACAAATGTTGGCTTTTTTTTAGAAAACAAAAACGATGAGATCTGACCGATACCAACAGACGCTACAGCTAGGTGCAGAGTAATGTTTGACTCCCATTCCAAGGGTCTGAATAAGTCGAAGGTTCGAATCTCCGTATCAGCGTCTGGTGAATCAAGGGTGTGGATTTATACAACCTCACGGGTCAGACATACCAGTGCTCCATTTCACTTCGTTTATACACTATACACATGTAGAAGAGTTGGGCATGTACTCCGGAGAGACACACAATCTGTCGCAAGAACAGCACTGCACTGGACCCCAGACGGCAAGAGAAAGAGAGGAAGACCAAGAAGAACATGGAGGAGGACAGTGGAATGTGAGATGGAAGCCATGCAACACTCTTGGAGTTCATTGGCCAGGCTGGCCCAGGATAGGCAGGGGTGGAAAGTCTTTGTTGCTGCCCTACACACCACTGGGTGTAAAGGATGATGATGATGATGATGATGATGATGATGATGATGATGATGATGATGATGATGATGATGATGATGATGATGATGATGATGATGACATGTAGATATGAAATATGTACGTTAAACATCCTGAAGACAGAAGATAAAATATGTACGTTAAACATCTTGAAGACAGAATATGAAATATGTACGTTAAACATCCTGAAGACAGAATATGAAATATGTACGTTAAACATCCTGAAGACAGAATATGAAATATGTACGTTAAACATCCTGAAGACAGAAGATGAAATATGTACGTTAAACATCCTGAAGACAGAAGATGAAATATGTACGTTAAACATCCTGAAGACAGAAGATGAAATATGTACGTTAAACATCCTGAAGACAGAAGATGAAATATGTACGTTAAAATCCCCAAATCAGTGACAGTGTTCGGTGGGTTACAGAAACACGAACCCACCCAGTATGCTTTCTACACTTGGACACAGATGGGCTCCACCAGGATCTACGTCTCATATGCCAGCATCCCTGAGTTCGGTGTTAGCCGCTGCACCGGATAATGATGAGCTGATCATCCTTCCCCATTTGCTCCACAGGGCTCTGTCATGTTGCCAGTGAGATACTCTAGTGGTCTGCCTTTTAGTTCTTCTTCCCTCGGTCTCGTCTTGAGAGACAGTGTTCATGAGGTGTGTATCTAGGTTTCGTAGTGCATGGCCTACATCTCCTAGTTTTCTTTGATTAACTTACAAAAGTAAAAAGGTTTTGTCTTTATTCCTAGTTCATGGAGTATGCTTTCATTTTTTCTTTTATCTTCCCAGCTGACTCCGAGCAGCATTAAAAAAAAGTTCATCTTAGCTGCTTCGATATTTTCCATCGTTTTTCCATTGTGGCCAGATTTTTACAGCCCTTGAGCATTATCTCTAAGGAGATATGGCTCGAAAAGTTCAGTACAGTACCCAAATGACTCCCAAAACTTATGTGTGCAAGTTATTGCCAGCTTTAAACTGTGAGACTAAACCAGGCAGACACATTTGATACAGAAATATAAAAAAGTGACACGAAGCTAAATAGGCTACATTTTCACACAAACTTACGACCGATTCATAAACAAGAGCCCATATACGAGCACGTGCACCTATACACTTTCTCACTCAAGTGCACGCACTGTATCTTTTCGCTACATGTAAGCATTACCAAGTTGACCTCTGAGACATTATCGATCATTTGTCTTTTACCCTATTACTGTAAACAGAGCTTTTGCATGAATAGATTAGATAAACCATATTATTATGTAACTGGTCTGGTTTTCTTTACTTCTGATTACATTTTCAAAGGAAATATTTCCGTAACTCCATTGGCGGGAGTATTCGGCCTCAGAGAAACTTTTTTGTGCACATTTTAATACCTTGTTATCACCATAACCACAGACACAAAATCGCGAGTGTAGATATATAATAGCTTGAAATGATACTTGTACACATGTACAAAAGCTTACATGCGAGCACACACCACACACACACACACACACACACACACACACACACACCACACACACACACACACACACACACATACACACACATACACCCACCCACACACCCACCCACCCACACACACACACACACACACACACACACACACACACACACACACACACACACACACGCGCGCGCGCGCACACACACACACACACACATACACACACACACAGAGTATGCGTGTCTCTCTCTTTCTCGCTCACTTCTCCACAACATTGTGCCTGGTGGAGCAGAGAACAAAATTGACAAAACTGCATACACATAGAAACTAGATGTAAAAAAAAAGCACCAGTGGTTCTTTCATTTTCCCAGATAAAGAAAGAATACCAACTAACCAACCAACCAACCAACCAACCAACCAACCAACCAACCAACCAACCAACCAACCAACTAACTAACTAACCAACCAACTAACTAACTAACAAACCAACTAACTCACGAACAAACTAACTAACCAGCTAACTAACAAAAACAACATCGTCATCGTCCACCTATCTACAAAACTGGTGCATGCTTGCTGCCACCTCCCCAGAGAGATGAAGAGCCAACTACTAGACTGTGGCTGAAGTAGCGAGAGTCTGTGTCAGTGCATCTCTCTCTCTCTCTCTCTCTCTCTCTCTCTCTCTCTCTCTCTCTCTCTCCCTTTGCCTGATGTGGTCTGCACTATTACGTAAGGTGAAGTTCGCCATTATCACCTCATAAATATTCATGAAGACCACGTGGTCCCACGTGAGCATCTCCATGAAGTCATGAACTATAAGGAACATCTGTAGAGACCCAGAACAAAGAACAACATCTGCATTTTCTGTCATGTGGGGGATTGGGGGGGGGGGAGGGGGAGAAGTACTGTTTGTCCCCCTTTTGTGTGCATGATTAACGTTTATGCACGCGTGCATTGTCTCAATGAGGTCTAGAACTATTTCTCCTTTTATCATAGGCTTTACAGCCTAAGTGCACTTGCTCAAGCACCCACAGACATATACACTACAAATAAGATTATAATATTTAATATAAAATTAACATGCATATATAAGGGCACACACACACACAGACACACAACACACACACAGAAACACACATACAAACACACACACACACACATGCATGCACACATGATATGTATTCCGACTCATTCATCCCCGCCTGGAATCACTGTGAGAATGTTAAGTACACAATGGATGAGGGGTTTAGTGGTAAGGGACTCGCCATGTAGACAGCTTACCCCTACTTCAGAGCAGTTTTCTTCTTCACAGGATCTACGAAAATGCATGCTGTTATGATATGGTAAGAGTTTGACATGGTTGAAGCCAATCTCAGCATAGTATTTCAAAACATAACAACAGTGTGATAATTATGATCCCTGACACATAGATGACATATGAATAACTGAATAACTAAATAACTAAATAACTGACATATAAATAGATAACTGATAAAGCATTTAGCCTGAGCGGCAAATCAAATTGACCAATAGAATTGTGTGGTGTTCAAAACTATGTGAATGGATGTCCACATTACGCCATAAGCAGGTGCAAAGTGGACACTGAATGCAATTAGCCATATCAGTTTTGTTTTGCTGTTTGGCACAAGTTCTCTCCCATTGATCAATTTTTATTTTTTCCTCCAAATCTGTGGTATTTCTTTGTTCTCTTTCAAAGTACAAAATACAATCTTTCTGGTGAGAACAAACATAAAATAATCCAGAACCATTTTTTCAGGTTTCAGATATTACCCTTTGTATTAAGCATATCTTTTTATTTTGTTCCTTGGTTAAAGTTCAGGGCTTTACCAATGCAATGGTGAGATATTGCAAATGGGACCGTATACCAATCATTAGGGTAGCAGCATTACACCCTTTGGGATGATGTCTACAAACAACACCAGAATGTATGCGTCATGAATATGTCATGAATCCATTCCTTCCAGCATGATGTGGCCTACACTTCAATAAGACAAAACTAGTTTTTAATGTGTGAGCAAGATGTTCTGCACACATTTGCACATAGGAACTTGGTTTCTAGTTTCATCCATGGGTAATTTCGGTGTTGTAGAGTCAGTGCTGATGTGAACTCCTGAGGAAAAATACCCTGGATTAGGCACCTGGGTGGTGGCTCTCTCTCATCTTTTGTCTGTCTGCTGTCTGTCTGTCTGTCTGTCTGTCTGTCTGTCTGTCTGTCTGTCTGTCTGTCTGTCTGTCTGTCTGTCTCTCTCTCTCTCTCCCCTTCTCTCTCTCTCTCTCTCTCTCTCACCACACTTCTAACTACAATGCTAATGGATCCTTGTTACCAACTCCTCAGAGTGCTGACGAGGCAACTACAGGACTGCTGCACAAGTAGTGACAGTCTGTGTCAGTGCATATGCCTCGGTCTGATGTCCCCTGCACTGTGGCTTAGGATCAGGTTTGGTCATTATCAACTCATCAATATGCATGAAGACAACATCATGCACGCAATTCCACTGGGCTACCAGCATTGAGTGACATCTTCAGGGACCCAGAACAAAGAATGACATCTCCATTTTGGGTAACATGGGGGGAACGAGTACTGCCTGTTTTCCTTCCTAGGGTTTATAATGCTAATGCATGTGTGTATTGTTTCAATATGCTCCATAACTGTTTTTCTTTCCATCATGCGATTTAAAACACAAATCAACATGCGCCTAAGCAGTCATGTACACATATAAATAAAATGCATGCACATTAAATTTTGCAAGCACACACGTGTGCACACAAACATGCATACAGATATTCAAACACCACACACACACACACACACACACACACACACACACACACACACACACACACACACACACACACACACAACCAAACCACCACAAACACACACAACACACACACACACACATACACACAACACACACCAACACAACACACACACACACACACACACAACCGCGCAAAACACACCACAAACACACACACAACACACACACCACACACACACAAACACAACAACACACACACACACACACACACACACACACACACACACACCACACACACACACCACCACACAAACACACCACAAAACACACACACACACACACACCAAACACACACACACACACACCACACACACACACACCACACACACACACACACACGCACGCACGCAAAACACACACACACACACACACACACACACACACAATGCGCCCGCCTCTGAAGGAGGGAACAGAAGGCATGCCACAATGGGTTAGGGAAGCATCTGCTAACTAAATTTTTCTCCATCACTTTACCATACTGACCTCTTCTTTCCAGTTATAAACTTAGCTTTCTTGTAGTGGCAGGTATGTCCATGAGTGTAGGACATACAGCAAGATCATCTTGGGAAAGGGAACCTTATGTTTGTTTTACGGATAGCTTTAAAAGGTATCATCCACCCTGTCATTTTGGGCAGTTAGCTCAAGCACAGGACTTTAAAAAACTACGCCGCACTATCAAGTTAGCTCGGAAGGTACCAAGAATATGGTTGTAAGTTTGTTCTCCTTTGAGTTCTGACTCAGTGCTTCTCATCTTGTGTGTGTGTGTGTGTATGTGTTGTGTGATATATATATGTATATATCGAGGGTTGCCTGCCAGAAGCGGCTATCGGCCACTTTTTCACTTTTTCACTTTTTGGTATGTGGAGACTCTTTATAGCATATACTTTACTGTTACAATAAACCATGTGGCTGTGATTGATTTTTAAGTAGTTATTTACAAAAACCGTTCGGTTTATCAAAGTTCTCACCCATCCCAACCCTGCCTGGAATGCCCAGAACACGATAGCCGCTACTGGCAATGCAAATTCATCTATTTCTGATTTCAATTTTCCTCCCTAAAATGTCTATCTGGGGATGATTGAAGCAGGTAGAGGCAAAAGTGGCTACAGGCTACATTGTTTTGACCCTGCACAAACCGGCCAATTGTACATGATTACTGCTGGCGATTGCGAAAGAGGGGGTTCTGTAAATCCTAGACTCTAATCTAATGATAGAGGGATGTGGCAGCAACATCCTGCTTACAGAGGAACTATACAGGGAGACATAATTTTTTAGACTTCCATTTTCATCTGCGTTTGCACAGGAAGAAGACTGCTGGTAATGTTTAAAATTAAGGACTTTTAATACCATAGTTTGTTTAAGTTCTTGTTTATACAAACAAAAGTCAAAATATAATAGTACTCATCGTTACAGTGTGCAATTTGCGCAATATAACGTTTGAATTAATGTCATTTGGACAAAATATTGCTTAATAATGCGATTATGCTGGAAATAAATAACAATTTAGTAAGAAGCTTTCTTGGCAAACTTTTGTATTTTTTTCTTGTTTTAGTTTGAGTTGTTCAGTTCCATTTCCATGATAAACAAATGCATGTGGGTTTGCAATTGGGCTTAGGACTGACAAGAGACAGATGAAACTATTGGACGTAAAGTTGGGTTCTTTCTGATTCTTTATTATTTAAGGGGGTGGAGGTGATTTTTGTTGTTGTTGTTTGTTTCTTTCTTTGTTCGTTTTATTTCTTGTATCATATGCAGAGACAGTCAAAGGTGCACGCACACACACTAACACACACACTAACACACACACACCATTTACACTCACACACACACACACAAGCACGCACGCACACACACACTAACTCATACACACACACACAGGCATGAACGCACACATATTCACGCACACATGTACACACACACACAGGTACACACGTACACACGCACACACATACACTCAAACACACACACACCAGCGAACAGATAAGAAAAAATTATACAAGCGTTCTACTATGAATCATTGAATGTGTGTATGTATGCACATAAGCACGCACACACGCACAAATCACACATGTGTATACATACATGCACACATACTGGAGCGCGAACGAGCATGTGTGCACACACAAACACATACACACTTACACATGCACACTCACGCGCGCGCACACACATACGCGCGCACACACACATACACGCGCGCACACACACACACACACACACACACACACACACATACATACACAAACACAGACAGAATAAAACAAATTAAAAAAAAAACATACACAACACAACACAACACAACACAAACAAACACACACACACATACACACACATATAAACACACATCACTTATACATATGCACATGCACACACACACACACACACACACACACACACACACACACACACACACACACACACGCACACACACACACAACACACACACACATGTTCTCTAAATGTAACACAATTACATAAAGGATCTTTTATGGTCTAATAATCTATCACATTAATTTAAGGGAACAGAAGTTAAATTAAAGAAGGAATGTTTAAATCACACCCACCCCTCCTTTCCTCTTCCCCACTAATATATATATTATATAATATATAAATAATATACTAATATAATATATAATATATATATTATATATATATATGTTGTGTGTGTGTGTGTTGTGTGTGTGTGTGTGGTGTGTGAGATGGGGTGGTAAGTAGATTATCTCCCATGTGATCAGGGGCGACAATCAGAGCGTCGTGTTTCTATTTAGAGACACACCTGTGAATTGTCGATGCTCTGTTTTCTTGGGTAGTGGTTGAAAAGATTCGCTTGTATGCACTTCGACTTCACGGTGGAAGGTAGTTTACACAACCTCTGTTTAAAAAGTCACATCCCAAACTGTATAATTGAGCCGTGTTTCTGAGGTGCTAACGGAGATTGACATCAAGTACGTCCACTCAGTTATACATACAAAAAGAAAGATCAGCTCAAGGCCTGCCTGACTGCAAGTGGTCAACAATGCAATGTTCTGCAGTGGGATACAACATAAAGCAAAACAGTACAGTATCATACAATGTAAAGCAAACAATACAGTATTACACAATGGAAATCAATACAGTGCATTACACTACCATGCGATACAATGTAATGTATTCAAACGATCCCGACCCAAATTCCCATGAAGTCCTCTAGATAACGCTACATTAAACCCAGGTCCCTTATGCGAACAAACACCATCTTGTACATAGGGTCATCAAACCCCCCTTGGTATCTCTTTCAGGAGAGAAGAGCAGCTGTGGTGAGTGGCATGCGTGACACAAACATACCCAGTATGCGAACAGGCCAGGAACACACATCCCTGGGCTCACCTTACCGGCTCTTAAAGGCCCATGTTGGCTGTTGGGGTGCGCTGTTCTTGTAGTGACACCACAGACCCAAAGAGACAGCCTGGCCAATACAGTATGACGAACATAAGCTGTGTACAGTATATACAACAATACGCAGTTTTACATAAAATATTGACTAAATAATTGCACCACACACATGTAGGGTCGTGTTCAAAGCTAATCAGGGCACCTGCATACACACCCTCAAAAAACAAGCCACCTATACATCTAGAGAAGATGTGACAAACGGCTATTTTTCAGTCCCATCATATATTTTTGCAGTAACAGACTCTACAGCACCATGAAGTATCTACTGTAGGCACACAGACTTTACTATAGAGTGGCGCTGCTTTTGTGGCGATACTACAAACCCAAAGAGAATGCCTGCGAATACAGCATGTCCGTTCGAACAAATGCTGGTCCAGTTTGCGCAACAACACTAGTATAACACATAATATTAATCACTAATCTACAATATGATGCATCACAACACAGTGCAGGGCCTCGCCACACACAAAAAAGGCTAACACAAATGTGACGCTCCAACACGAAATGAGTCGCTTAGCACATAACCCACTTTTCTGCTAGGGGACATTTTGAGCAAGTGGGGGGAGGTTGTGGGATTTTCAGATTTTTATTGATTATAAAACTCTAGCACTTATTTTAGATTGAAGTGAAATATCGAGTCATAATTTTGTTTCCTTTTGTCTTGAAACGTGTTTTGAAAATAGCGAAGTCCTCATTCTGGCCACCTACTAACTTGTCAATTTTTCTCATTTTGCCATTTCCTGCAGTTGTAATAATTGATAGAACTGTCCGATTTTCAATTTGTTTTTTGGTATTGTATAGCCATTTTATTAACATGCCAATAACTAAAAACTGATCTCTGGTGCAATGCGACTCCTTACGTGGTGCAGTGTCACAAATACAGGTGTGCCTGCCCATACACACCCTCAAAAATAAGGGGAGATAAATAAGATGTGACAAAAGGCGGTTGGAGTCCCATCCTACCCCGACTTTTGTGCAGTAACAGAGCCACACGCACCAAGAGAGTTTTCTACTGTAGGCATACACACTTTACTAACATCTTTAATATGGGTGGTGCTGATTCTTGTGGTGATACCACAGCCACAAAGAGAACAGCCTGGCTTGAATCTAGCAAGTCTGTCAGAACGGAAAGCTGGTAAAGTGTAGGCAACAATACATACTATTACACATAATATCAATGAAAATATACAATTGATGCACCCAGCACAGCTCAGCGAGGGCAGTTGCTGCACGAACACACAAAAAATAGAATAGCACTGTGGTCCAAAAGTTCAAAGCAGCATGATAATGATGAGGATCATTTATGGGTGTACTTTCAGACTATGACCAGTACGCCTTGTAGGTATTCTGGGCAATGTGCTCTTAAACATGATACGAGGTGTAGATACAAACGAATGCACTCGGCCTAAGATGCAGTCATTTCTTTAATACACCTAAGGTCTGGTTTCTTTTTTGAGTGGTTTTGTTTTCTAAGAGATCTGCTTCAGCATCATTAATTTTTTTAATTCATTTTTCCTCTTCATCACATAAATTGTCATGTTGTACTGACGCGTACTGTCCTAACAACACATGTACGCACGCACACACATTCACGCTGGCACGCACCCCCCCCCCCCCCCCCCAACTGAATACATGCATAATATGCTCTGATATGTATGAGACAGAGGCAGACAGAGAAACAGTCAGCAGGAACATTGCTGAAAGTAGCCTACACATTCACCACCCAAAATAAGCCTTTGTTTAAAGAAAAACCCAAAGGTAAAACATTCGTGAGTAGCTGAACAATACCTTGAACTGAACATTGTTGCGCATGTGTTGTGTCGTAAAGTGGTCTATATCCTAAAATGAATATGCTCAAGAGAGGTAAGAACTTCTCCCTGGGTTTTGAAACAACCTCCCCTTTCCTTTACCAGATGGGCTGTCAATGCACAGACTGCAAATTACAAAACAAACCCATCTAAATCTGAAATTCTTCTTGTGAATGTGCATATCAATAGAACAACAGATTGTCCTCGGTAAGTCAAGGAGTCTTGTACACGTTTTGAGTTTGCAGTCTGGGCATAGCCTTTATCTTATATAAAGTATCTTTTTATGGCCATCATTTTGGGTGGGTTTTTCAAGTGTATTGATAGAAAACAAAGTGCCCGGCAGTTTAGGAATAAATTCCAGTTACATTGTTAAGACCAGGTTTTTGCAATTGAAGGTCTTACTCCAGCTAGGGACAGAAAACACATTTAGCGACACAACACACACGTGCAAATCGTGTCTCTGTTGCGAGTTCCAGTGAGTTGATTTCTTTCTTTCTTTTCTTTTTTTTTCTCTTGCCATTTCAAAGGGCCTGACATATGCATGCAGTGTGGACCACTTGAACAGCTGGGAAAGCAAAATGTGGGATTTTGAACATCAACGTTTTTGCCTTTGTCTTTTTTATAGAAAGACTATGATGAAGTGCAGCACTGGTGAGTCATTTTTATTTAGAAGTAGCTACTTAGTAAGTAGGCCATTAGGTATGGATAGTGGTTAGAAACTCGCGTAGAGCATGGCAGCAGAGAGTCCTCAGAGGAGAAGCCCCTTCAAACAAGTGTTTCGGGCCTTTAATCTTCCTTATTTATTTTAAAACTTAGGGGGAAATCCCTGCTTTGTGAATTTCATGAGAACTGCTGCCAAGAAATGTTAATCTTGAGTGCAGCCAGTGATTTGGCGCATTCACAAGGACCAGGGCTGAGAGTCTGATCTAGTGTAGTTGTGTCATAAACCTACCAGGCCTATTCCGTGGTTTTGAAAACTGATTGAAACAGCTGTGTCGTGAACCAAAATGGTTTGGTACTGTCACGAATACGCATCCTTCACACACACACACACACACACACACACACACACACACACACACACACACACACACACACACACACACACACACACACACCACACACATCCAGACTTTCAAGGCAAGATTGTTTTGATTAGGACGTTAAAGCAAGATGTTAAGGGAAGGTTTTTAGTGTGAGCTTAAGATCTTAACCTCTCCCCAAACCCCTCCCCCCAAAAAAACAAAACAAAAACGTAAACCCTTACTCATAATTATGTTAATGCTTGAAATGGGAAAAAAAAAAAAGGGGGGTTTTTAAAAAAAATTTTTTTTTTTTTTTTTTTTTTTTTTGGGGGAAAAAAAATTTTGAAAAAAAAGGGTTTGGGTTTTTTGGGGGGGGAAAAAAATTTTTTTAAACAAAAATTTTCCCTTTTTTTTTTAAAAATTTTTGGGGGGTTTTTTTTAAAAAATTTTTTTTTTTTAAAAAAAGGGGGGGGGTTTTTTTTTTTTTTTTCCCCCCCGGGGGCCCCCAAAAATTTTAAAAAATTTTGGGGGGCCCTTTTTTTTTTTTTTTAAAAATTTTTTTTTTTTTTTAAAAATTTTTAAAACCCCCAAAGGGTTTTTTTAAAAAAAAAGTTTTTTTTTTTTAAAAAGGAAAAGGGGGGGCCCCCTTTAAATTTTTTGGAAAAAAAGGGGCCCCCCGGGGTTTTAAAAAAATTTTTTTTTTTCCCTTTTTTTTTTTTAAAAAAAAAAAAACCCCCCCCCCCAAAAAACCCCCCAAAAAAAAAAAAAAAACCCAAAAACCCCCAAAAAAAATTTTTAAAAAAAAACCCAAAAAAAAAAAAAAATTTTTTTTTGGGGTTTTTTTAAAAAAATTTTGGGTTTTTTTTTTTAAAAACCCCCCCCCCCCCCCCAAAAAAAAAAAAAAAAACCCCCCCAAAAAAAACCCCAAAGGGAAAAACCCCTTTTTTTAAAAAATTTTTTTTTTTTTTTTTAAAAAAAAAAAAAAAAAGGGAAAAAAAAAAAAGGGGGCCCAAAAAAAAAAAAAAAAATTTTTTTTTTTTTTTTTTTAAAAAAAAATTTTTTTAAAAAAAAAATTTTTTTTTTAAAAAGGGGGTTTTTTTTTTTTTTTTTTTTTTTTTTTTTTTGGGCCCCCCCTTTTTTTTAAAAAATTTTTTTTTTTTTTCCCCCCCCCTTTTTTTCCCCCCTTTTTTTTTTTTTTTTTTCCCCCCCCTTTTTTTTTTTTTTTTTTAAAAAATTTTTTTTTCCCCCCCCTTTTTTTTTTTTTTTTTTTTCCCCCCCCTTTTTTTTTAAAAAAAAAAAATTTTTTTTTTAAAAAAAAAATTTTTTAAAAAAAAAAAAAATTTTTTAAAAAAAAAAAAAAAAAAAAATTTTTTTTTTTTAAAAAAAACCCCCCCCTTTTTTAAAAAAAACCCCCCCCGGGGAAAAAAAAAAACCCCCCCCAAAAAAAAAAAGGGGGGAAAAAAAAAAAACCCCCAAAAAAACCCCCCAAAAAAAAATTTTCCCCCTTTTTTAAAAAAAAAAAAAAAATTTTAAAAAATTTTTTGGGGGGAAAAAAAAGGGGTTTTTTTAAAAAACCCCCCAAAAAAACCCCAAAAAAAAAAAAAAAAAAAAAATTTTTTTTAAAAAAAAAACCCCTTTTTTTTTTGGGGCCCCAAAAAAATTTTTAAAAAAAATTTTTTTTTTTTTTTTTTTTTAAAAAAAAAAAAAAAACCCCAAAAAAACCCCGGGAAAAAAAAAAAAAAAAGGGGGAAAAAAAAAAAATTTTTTAAAAAAAAAAAAAAAAAAAAAAAAAAAAAGGGTTTTAAAAAAGGAAAAAAAATTTAAAAAAAAAAAAAAAACCCCCTTTTTTTTTTTTTAAAAATTAAAAATTTTTTTTTTTTAAAAAAAACTTTTTTTCCCCCCTTTTAAAAATTTTTTTTTAAAATTTTTAAAATTGTAAAAAAAAAAAGGGGAAAATTTTTTAAATTTTTCCTTAAAAAAAAAAAAAAAAAATTTTTTTTAAAAAAAAAAAAAAAAAAAAATTTTTAAAAAAAAATTTTTTTTTAAAAAAAAAAAAAGGGGGGAAAAAAAATTTTTTTTAAAAATTTTATTTTTTTTTTAAAAATTTTTTTTAAAAGGGTTTTTTTCCCCGGGGGGGGGGGGAAATTTTTTTTTTAAAACCCGGGCCCCCAAAACCCCCCCCCCAAAAAAGGGGAAAAAAAGGGGGGGGGCCCCGGTTTTCCCCCCCCCGGGGTTTTTAAAAAAAGGGGGGGGGGGGGGGGGAAAAAAAAAGGGGAAAAACCCCCCAAAAAAAAACCCCCCCGGGGGGGGGGAAAAATTTTTTTTTAAATTTAATTTTTAACGCTAAAACCAAAATCCTAGATTTGAAGGCAATGAGGTGCTCATGGGGTGTAGTCTATGAACCCTTTTCCCAAAATTTGGTTTTCTATTTAATTTTTTTTCCCATTTTCATGTTATTTATCTTGCACAACCCCAGAAGACCTTTTCATAGAACATCTTTAAAAAACATACGTCAGATGATAAAATAAAAACTTGGGTTATCTTACGAACACACATGTCAAAAGACCTTTTGGTAGGGCACTTGCGCTCACTTCCCGAAGACTTTTTCATATTTCCCAAAAGGGTCTGCCCAAAAAAAACAATAAAAAGACAGGATAAAAAGGAACTAAGGGGGTAGATAATAAAAAAAACCCTAATCATTAAAAAAAAACATTTCAGCGACCTCTCAAAAGTTTTTTCCATGGATATTGTGATATGGTCTGTAGTAGCCAGTTGCCCCATGGTTTCCTTTTTCCCCCGGGCAAACTCCCTCGCCTGGGTCTGTCTGTCCACTGCAACTGGAAGAAAACCAGCAGCACGATGCTGGGCACAGGGCCCAGTGGACTTGTCCTCCCCCACATGCCCTTTACTTGACTTATGTAAGACCGATAGGGGGGACGGTAAAACCGAGACAAGGAGCAATGCTTGAACACAACGCTGAAGGGTTAGCTTCTGAAGGGCAAATCTGGAAAAACGACCCCAAAGGGCTGCATTGCCGCCGCTGTAGTCTAGGGGTTAGGGCGTTGGACTCGTAATCTAAAGGTTCGGGTTCGATCCCACTTTCGGCTATGGCGTTGTCCCTTTTGGAAAAGGGGCACTTTACGGCTATTTTCTCACCCCGTATGCAAAAAAAGACCCCTGAAGGGCAAAACCCCCTGCATGCAAAACGGGCCCCTAAAGGGGCAAAATCCTGCATGCAAAACAGGCCCCTGAAGGCAAAATCCTGCATGCAAAACAGCCCCGAAGGCAAAATCCTGCATGCAAAACAGGCCCCTAAAGGGGCAAAATTTCTGCATGCAAAACAACCCCGAAGGGCAACATGCAAAATAAGCCCCAAAGGGGCAAAATCCTCATGCAAAAGGGGCCCCAAAAGGGGCAAAATCCCGAAAGACCTCCCCTAAGGGCAAACCCAAAAAAAACCAACTCCTAAAGGGGCACACTCCTGAAAGCCCAGCCCCTAAAGGGGCACCTCCGAAAACCACCCCTGAAGGGCACACCCTTTTAAAGACCAGCCCCTAAGGGCACACTCCAAAACCACCCCTAAGGGCACACTCCTGAAAGACCGCCCCTTTAAGGCCACCCTAAAGACCACCCCCTGAAGGGCAAACTCCTGAAAGGCCAGCCCCTAAGGCAACCCCTGAAAGACCAGCCCCTAAATGGGCAAACTCCTAAAGACCAGCCCCTAAGGGCAAACTCCTGAAAGACCACCCCTGAAGGGCGAATCCATGCAGGCCTACATTTTGCCCAGGATCTAGATCAATCCCACTAGCGAAGAGAAAGTTGATAGAAGTTTGGGGGCTTTCGCATCATTCTGCATGACCTCATATCTCGAAACAATTCAGGGAAAAATGCGATAGAGCAGGAGACTGGGGTCTCTGTGGACATCGGCATTCGCATGCAGCAGCAGTGAAAGGTAAATTGCAAACCTCCTTCCATAAAAGGGGGCTACCTTGCATTCTTCAAAAGGTATTTTTGAAAACCGATACAACCTGTCATCCCTCGTGCATCATGTTCACACGGACCTCAGTCTTTCACATTTCCCAAATCAAAATTTGTCCCTGGGGTTTTCGGGAAGGGCCAAGGGGTCGCGGGTTTCAGAACTTCATCAGGACCCTTTTAACCTTACCGTGATCAAAAGATGGGGACCAGGCGTCGACATTGGTTTTTGGGGCCTGAAATGGTACAGCCATAAAACCCTTGCACACAGTGTCAAGGGGAAAGGACACATCCAGCCCCCAACTTTGTTCAAAAATTTGCTCGACCTCGGGTCCTTCCATCTCGCCCTGATTCCTTAAAAGTCTTAGCATAGATGTCAAAAAGTCATGTGGGGCATCTTAGTTCTCTGGCCCTGCCCCCTGACTCGTGATTGTCACCCTATCAAAACCTCACAGAGGGAATTCATGTTCAATGTTTTCTTCTTTTTGGCTTTTGTTTTTCGAGGTACACTGCGAAGTTTAAAATTTTTTGTTGAATATTCCCGTGTTTCCATAAATTTCCGAAAAGAAAAACTTTTCCCGACCTTTATGGGGCCTTTTTGATATTCCGCATGCCTTAACACGAATGAAAGTAAAGCTACAGCAAGCAAGAATAAAGCTATAAAAAGATGAAAAATGTCCCCCTGATGTGTTAACACTGTCAAATTAAACCGGTATCAAAGATTTCAAGTTTAACAATTTAAAAATTTGACACAAAACCAAACAAATCGCGCATTATTAAGAAAAGCTTAACACCCTTAATTGCAAAACATCCCCAGAAACGTGCATTTTCTAAATGTAAGAATACCCAAGTATATACATAATCTCTCTCTCTCTCTCTTCCTCTCCCCCCTCTCTCCTCCTCATCTCTCTCTCTCCTCCTTTCTCACTCCCTCTCTCTTTCCCCATCTCTCTCTCTCTCTCTTTCTCTCCCTCCCCCCTCCCTCCATCCCCCCCCCCCCCCTCTTCCCCCCCCCTCTCGTCCCCCCCCTCCCTTCCCTCCTCCCTCTCTCCCTATAATATATAAATATATATATATATAGAGAAGAAGAGAGAGAGAGAGAGAGAGAGAGAGAAGGAGAGGAGAGTGTTTTGTGTGTGTTGTGTGTGTGTGGGCCGGTCTGGCATACATTTTTTAAATGTCTCAATTTTTTGTGAAAAAATCCTTCCGTCTCAAGGCTGTTCCCGTCCTAGGACTTCAACGCCTGAGGACGGGGGGCCGAGCAAGTGGAAACACCCAAAAAGGGGTAGGCCCCTACCCCGTGTGTCATCTTGTTTTTTAGTTGCTGTAATTGTTTTTTTTTGTTGGGGGGTTTTCCTGCATTATCTTGTTTGATAATATTTATCTATTGTACTGTGTTTTTACTACTATTGTGTTGTATCGTATGGAATTTCATTTGTTGTCTATCGTGTGGTGGGGGGTGCTGATATGTGACTTTTTTTTCCAATTCCCTATCTCCAACAAACTGGGTTCGAATCTAGGAAAACTCTTATAGCCTTCTTTAGTGCTAACTTTGTTTTTTCTGGCATCAGTGTTATTCTCTCTCTCCCTGTCTCTTTGTCTCTGTCTCTCACTCTGTCTATCTCTTTTGTCTCTGTTTTCACTCTGTCTGTCTGTCAGTCTGTCTGTCTGTCCTGTCTTGGGCCTCTTCCTCTCTCTCTCCCCTCTCTCTCTCAATCTCTCTCCTCTCTCTCCCCTTTTCTCCCCTCCCTCTTCTCTCTCTCCCTCTCTCTCTCTTCTCCTCTCGTTTTCCCCCCAAACCCGAAACGCGTGCCCCTATTCCCCTGTCTGTAAAATAAATAACCCCTCCCCCCAGAATATATACATTTATTTTATATATATATATATTATATAATAATAAATAATATAAAAAAAAAAATATATAAAAAATATAAAAATTAAAATATAGGTTTTTGATATATATGATTCTCTCTCTCTGGGCTGTCTCTCTCCCTCTTTTCCCTTCTCTCTCCATCTCCCCTCTGTCTCTCTCCCCCCCCTCTCTTCCCTTTTCCCCTTCGTCTGTCTGTCGTCTGTCTGTCTGCTTTTTGTATGTGTATGGCCCCCCGCTTTGTTGTGGGGCGTGCGGGTGGGGGGTGGGGTTTGGGGGCTGGGCGGGCGGCAAGCTGCAAGCATTCGAGTTTAAAAAAATCTTTTTTTTTTTCCTACAATCATTCTGGGCATCCCCCATGCCCCCCGTCGGAAAAAACTTTGGGCCACTTTTTTGGACCCTTTTAAAGGCGATCCAACGCAATTTTGCTCATGGGGGGGGACACGGCTGCTTCAAGCGTTTTAAAAAAAAGAATCCTTTTTTCATCAAACTTTTCCCTCCCCAGGGAAATTAAAACCCGAGGGTGCGGCCCCAGCTGTGGGAACCCCATAAAGGAAACCGGGATGTGTTGTTTTTTGGTTTTCCCCTAGCTTAACCTTTTGAAGGGACTCAAAACAGAAACCTTTTTTCCCACATAAATTAGGGGAAAACACTGAATTAAAAAAATTTTAAAAATTTGGGATATATACCGATTTGGTTTTTTTTTTTGTTTTTCTAAAAAGGGAAACTGTACCTGTTCAAAATTTTTTTTAACCCTTTTTTGGAGGGAAACTCATACTAAAGTTGTAAAGGAGGGGAAAAAAATCTTTAAAAAGTTTAAAAAAAAAAAAAATTTTTAAAAAGGCAAAAATTTTTTTTTTTTTCAACCCAAAGACCCACAAAATAATAAAATAAAAAAAAAAAAAAAAATTTAAAAATAATAATAATAAAAATAAAAATAAAAAAAAAAATAAAGGCACCCCTCATCCCGAAAGACTATGGAATTTTTCACCTACTTTAAGACCCAAATAAAAGAAAGAAAAAAAAAATGATAATAAAAAAAAAGAATAAGAATAAAGAGATTGGGGATGATGAAAAGATAAAAAAAAACGAAAAACTACGAAGATGAAAAATATAAAAAACCCAAAAACATGATAATATTTTTTGAAAAAAATTTGGAGTAATGTAATCTATCGTGAATTTGCCCGGGGGCAAATTTTTTTTTAGGCCCCCAAAAAAACCAAAAGTATAAAAACTGCAAAATATTGTGTGCAACAA
>CM060318.1:3424917-3434917 GCA_030674155.1 Stramonita haemastoma
AGATACAAACGAATGCACTCGGCCTAAGATGCAGTCATTTCTTTAATACACCTAAGATCTGGTTTCTTTGTTTGAGTGGTTTTGTTTCTAAGAGATCTGCTTCAGCATCATTAATTTTTTTAATTCATTTTTCCTCTTCATCACATAAATTGTCATGTTGTACTGACGCGTACTGTCCTAACAACACATGTACGCACGCACACACATTCACGCTGGCACGCACCCCCCCCCCCCCCCCTAACTGAATACATGCATAATATGCTCTGATATGTATGAGACAGAGCAGACAGAGAAACAGTCAGCAGGAACATTGCTGAAAGTAGCCTACACATTCACCACCCAAAATAAGCCTTTGTTTAAAAGAAAACCCAAAGGTAAAACATTCGTGAGTAGCTGAACAATACCTTGAACTGAACATTGTTGCGCATGTGTTGTGTCGTAAAGTGGTCTATATCCTAAAATGAATATGCTCAAGAGAGGTAAGAACTTCTCCTGGGTTTTGAAACAACCTCCCCTTTCCTTTACCAGATGGGCTGTCAATGCACAGACTGCAAATTACAAAACAAACCCATCTAAATCTGAAATTCTTCTTGTGAATGTGCATATCAATAGAACAACAGATTGTCCTCGGTAAGTCAAGGAGTCTTGTACACGTTTTGAGTTTGCAGTCTGGGCATAGCCTTTATCTTATATAAAGTATCTTTTTATGGCCATCATTTTGGGTGGGTTTTTCAAGTGTATTGATAGAAAACAAGTGCCCGGCAGTTTAGGAATAAATTCCAGTTACATTGTTAAGACCAGGTTTTTGCAATTGAAGGTCTTACTCCAGCTAGGGACAGAAAACACATTTAGCGACACAACACACACGTGCAAATCGTGTCTCTGTTGCGAGTTCCAGTGAGTTGATTTCTTTCTTTCTTTTCTTTTTTTTTCTCTTGCCATTTCAAAGGCCTGACATATGCATGCAGTGTGGACCACTTGAACAGCTGGGAAAGCAAAATGTGGGATTTTGAACATCAACGTTTTTGCCTTTGTCTTTTTTATAGAAAGACTATGATGAAGTGCAGCACTGGTGAGTCATTTTTATTTAGAAGTAGCTACTTAGTAAGTAGGCCATTAGGTATGGATAGTGGTTAGAAACTCGCGTAGAGCATGGCAGCAGAGAGTCCTCAGAGGAGAAGCCCCCTTCAAACAAGTGTTTCGGGCCTTTAATCTTCCTTATTTATTTTAAAACTTAGGGGGAAATCCCTGCTTTGTGAATTTCATGAGAACTGCTGCCAAGAAATGTTAATCTTGAGTGCAGCCAGTGATTTGGCGCATTCACAAGGACCAGGGCTGAGAGTCTGATCTAGTGTAGTTGTGTCATAAACCTACCAGGCCTATTCCGTGGTTTTGAAAACTGATTGAAACAGCTGTGTCGTGAACCAAAATGGTTTGGTACTGTCACGAATACGCATCCTTCACACACACACACACACACACACACACACACACACACACACACACACACACACACACACACACACACACACACACACACACACACACACATCCAGACTTTCAAGGCAAGATTGTTTTTGATTAGGACGTTAAAGCAAGATGTTAAGGGAAGGTTTTTAGTGTGAGCTTAAGATCTTAACCTCTCCCCAAACCCCTCCCCCCAAAAAAAAAACAAAAACGTAAACCCTTACTCATAATTATGTTAATGCTTGAAATGGGAAAGATGTCGCGATGCTCCCCTTCTTCCTACAGCCGATTTTTTTTTCTTTTTCAATATTGTCAAATAGTGCTGTAGAATTGAGAAATAGACAAATGAAAGAGATTTTGGATAAACGATCCTAATATTAAATGGTAGGCAGGCAAACATCTTTACATCAACAGGTGCAAATGGACATCTTGTGTTTTAAGACGTGTTTATGCATTTTCTTGCTGAAAGTTTTAGCAGAGCAGTTTTGATGTGATCACAAGAGAACTGACAATAATGTTAAATGGAACGATGTGGTTTTTGCCTGTGGTAATTGTGAATTTTATCTTCTTTACATTTTTTTTTCGTTCCGAAGTTCACGCTCCGAGGTTGACTGAAGATGAAATTTTGCATATACGACCATTTTTGCTCACCGCTAAGGTTGTCGCTTTTCGACTTCAACAATGATGTCTAAACACACCTGTGTGCATGCGTTTTTTGTGGTTTTTTTTTTTTTTTTTTTAATATCATCTGTTCCTACCGCCACAGAACGGCCTACTCTTCCGGAAGACGGAACAAGTTTTAACGTGTTGTTGTTATTGTAGTTAATTTTTGCACTTGCTGATATTAAACATTTGTCAGCGCAGTTAAGTTTGCTTGACTCTACATTTATGAGTTGGGTTTGGCATTATCTTGACAGAAAAATGTGGACAATAAGTAAATACGTAAATAATTTTTCTGAATATAAAAACGTTGTCTTGTCATTCGTGTCTTAAAGAGACTGGAGGATATGAATCTTTTAATACAGCTCCTATCAATGATGTCATTAATGTTGTCCATTACTGGTAATTGAGAGGATCGATGGTCTAGAGATTGATCCCCGTTTATTGCCCGAAACTTTATCCCGTCCACTAGACTGTGAGTGGTGGCCTGCATACAAGTCTTTCGGAACGGATGGTGAACAAGGTCCTGCATGCAGCACACATTCAGCGCACGTAAAAGAACCCACGACACCAAGAAAGAGATCTCCAGCAAAATTTGTAGAATAAAGCCCTTCTCATAGGGAAACTAATACACTTTAAAAGACATTTTTGGAGTGGTACTGCTCTTGTGGCAACGCACTCACCCCTGAGAGAGAAGCCCAAATTGCCCGCAGATAAATATGCTGTGACTGGAAGTGGTATATATTCAATTCAATTTTCAATTTATTTGAATTCAGTTCAGTTGTGAAGTTATTTTACGCTGCGTTAGAATAGAAACGAGTAAAACTGTCATTGTCATAACATGGGTGTCAATTTTCATACTTTGAGAGTAAAAATATATATCGCTTATAATTTTTCACCTACCTTATGAACTTACGTGGTTTTTTTGTTCAGGTAAAACTGGGTGGCCAGGCGACCTGCCATGGCAACCTGTCCTAACCAAGGCTGTCATCACAGACACCAGAGGAAGAGTTGGGTTTGCAACAAGAAGGACCACACAAACCTCAACATAGACCACACAAACTTCAACATCAAGGACCACACAAACTTCAACATCAAGGACCACATAAACCTCAACATCAAGGACCACACAAACCTTAACATAGACCACACAAACCTCAACATAGACCCACACTCACTAAAACATACAAGGACCACACAAACTTCAACACGGACCAGACAAACCTCAACATCAAGGGCCACACAAACTTCAACATCAAGGACCAGACAAACCTCAACATGAAATGCCTGCAGCAGCATCCCCTGAGGGAGGAAGATCAGCACTCTGCTCTTCAGTCTCCCTTCCCTACCATCATCATGGCCACAGATTCCAGAGAAAAGGTATGTAAAACAACGTGGTGTAGCTTACGGGAAAAAATGTCTTCCCAATTCTGTAAAAAAAAGAAAAAAAGGAACTATATCCACCATATTTTTTCATATGGTTACTTGTAGTTTTATTTCAGTTACTGGATGTGTTTCTGAAACGGCATTTAAAAAGGTACACGTATTTCTTCAGCAGACAGTGCCGAAGAAAATTTACAAAAACTGCATACACACGGCGACTGGATGTAAAAAAAAAGTAGAGTGCTTATTTCATTATCTTGACATAAAAGAAAAAATAAGTAAAGAGTAGCTGAGAATTATTTTAAAATGGTGAAGAAACAATCTGGGCAATCTCGTAAATGTAAACCCATTTTTCATTTTGTTTTGGTTGTGATACAGTACTGCGTGACCTAACTTTTTCATCAGAGGAGTGCTGTTTATTTACTACAAGTATAATTATTGGTTAGATTTCCCACAGTTGTAAAGTTGTCTTTGAAAATCGTGTTAAGACACTATGTCCTAACAATGAATGCCTGAAACCAGTACTCTACTTGTTCGTTACAAAAAAAATGTCTGAAAGCTAACGTAAGAATCTTTCTGTCGAAAATGAGTACTGGGAAATGTAGAGATCGAAAAACATTTTTTGAAGAAAAAAAAGTTTCAACTGAGGGAGGGATAGTTATAATGCATGCTAATGTATTTTAAAAATGTTATTTATTCTTTTATATCGAGGATAATGGATTAAGCACTCGTGTGCTTTTTACATCCGGTCCCCGTGTGTATGCAGTTGTGTAAATCTTGTCATCTGTTACCACCGGCACCCGATGGCCTGCTCTTGCGAAAAGCGGAACAGGATTTAACGTGTGCGCAAGATATCTGCGTGCGTTCCCACACGGGGCCTCGGTTTATAGTCTCATCGGAAGGACTTTTGGGGAGGGTGGAGTCAGCACTGATAACTCCAGGGGAAAAATCCCCTCGACCAGGAATCGAACCCGGGTTGCGAGCGCAATATTTCTCTTCGTAGAATTTAATTTTTAACGCTAAAACCACAATCCTAGATAGAAGGCAATGAGGTGCTCATGGCTGTAGTCTATGATCTTTACCATATTGGTTTTCTATTTAATTTTATTCTATTTTCATGTTATTTATCTTGCACACACGCCAGAAGACCTTTTCATAGAACATCTTACACATACGTCAGATGATAAAAATAAAAACTGGATTATCTTACGAACACACATGTCAAAAGACCTTTTGGTAGGACATCTTGCGCTCACGTCAGAAGACTTGTTTCATATTTCCAAAGGATCTGCCAAAATAAACAATAAAAAGACAGGATCATGGAACTAAGTGTAGATAATAAAAAACCATAATCATTAAAAAAAAACATTTCAGCGACCTCTCAAAAGTTTTGCCATGGATATTGTGATATGGATCTGTAGTAGCCAGTTGCTCATGGTTTCTTTCCCCAGGTCATCTCCACTCGCCTGGATCTGTCTGTCCACTGCAGACTGTGAAGACACCAGCAGCACGATGCTGGAGCACAGGGCCCAGTGGACTTGTCCTCACCCACATGACTTGACTTGACTTATGTAAGACCGATAGGGAGGACGGGTAATAACCGGAGACAAGGAGCAATGCTTGAACACAACGCTGAAGGGTTGAGCTTCTGAAGGGCAAAGTCTGGAAAAACGAGCCCCTAAAGGGCTGCATTGCCGCCGCTGTAGTCTAGTGGTTAGGGCGTTGGACTCGTAATCTAAAGGTTGCGGGTTCGATCCCAGCTTTCGGCTATGGCGTTGTGCCCTTGGAAAAGGCACTTTACGGCTATTTTCTCACCCCGTATGCAAAACAGACCCCTGAAGGGCAAAATCCTGCATGCAAAACAGGCCCCTGAAGGGCAAAATCCTGCATGCAAAACAGGCCCCTGAAGGGCAAAATCCTGCATGCAAAACAGGCCCCTGAAGGGCAAAATCCTGCATGCAAAACAGGCCCCTGAAGGGCAAAATTCTGCATGCAAAACAGACCCCTGAAGGGCAACATGCAAAATAAGCCCCTGAAGGGCAAAATCCTGCATGCAAAACGGGCCCCTAAAGGGCAAAATCCCGAAAGACCTGCCCCTCAAGGGCAAACTCCTAAAGACCAACTCCTGAAGGGCACACTCCTGAAAGACCAGCCCCTGAAGGGCACTCTCCTGAAAGACCAGCCCCTGAAGGGCACACTCCTGAAAGACCAGCCCCTGAAGGGCACACTCCTGAATGACCAGCCCCTGAAGGGCACACTCCTGAAAGACCAGCCCCTGAAGGGCACACTCCTGAAAGACCAGCCCCTGAAGGGCAAACTCCTGAAAGGCCAGCCCCTGAAGGGCACAACTCCTGAAAGACCAGCCCCTGAAGGGCAAACTCCTGAAAGACCAGCCCCTGAAGGGCAAACTCCTGAAAGACCAGCCCCTGAAGGGCGAATCCAGTGCAGGCCTAGCATTGTTGCCCAGGGATCTAGGATCAGATCCCACTAGGCTGAAGAGCAAAGTTGATAGAAGTTTGGGGGCTTTCGCATCATGTCTGCATGACCTCATATCTCTGAAACAATTCAGGGATCAAATGCGATGAGAGCAGTGAGGACTGGGGTCTCTGTGGACATCGGACATTCGACATGCAGCAGCATGTGAAAGGTAAGAATTGCAAAGCCTCCTTCCATGAAAGGGCTACCTTGCATTCTTCACAGGTATCTTTGTACCGAGTACAACCTGTCTATGCCTGCGTGCATCATGTTCACACGTGTACCTCAGTCTTTCACATTTCCCAAATCAAAATTTGTCCCTGGAGTTTTCGGTAAGGCTCAACGATCGCGGATTTCAGAACTTCATCAGGAGCCTTTGAACCTTACTCTGTGATCACAAAGATCGGCAGACCAGGCGTCGACATTGGGTTTGGTGTCCTGAAATGGTACAGCCAGTAAAACCCTTGCACACAGTGCTCAAGGGGAAAGGACACATCCAGCCCCCAGACTTTGTTCAAGAATTTGCTCGACCTGCAGGGTCTCTTCCATCTCGCCCTGATTCCTTAAAAGTCTTAGCATAGATGTCAAAAAGTCATGTGGGTCATCTTAGTTCTCTGGCCCTGTCTCTGACGTCGTGATTGTCACACCTATCAAGACCTCACAGAGGTAAGTACATGTTCAATGTTTTCTTCTTTTTGTGCTTTTGTTTTTCGAGGTACGACTGCGAAGTTTAAGATTTATGTTGAATATTCCCGTGTTTCCATAACTTACCGAAAGAGACAAAACTTCCAGACCTTTATGGGGCCTTTTTGATATTCCGCATGCCTGTATACACGAATGAAAGTAAAGCTACAGCAAGCAAGAATAGAAGCTATGAAAGATGATGACAAAATGTCCCCCTGATGTGTTAAGCACTGTCAAGATTAAACCTGGATATCAAAGATTTCACAGTTGTAACAATTAGAAATTCGACACAGACCAAACAAATCGTCAGCAGTTGATGTGAAGAAAAGCTTAGACACCCTTAATTGCTAAAACATCCCTAGAAACTGTGCATTTTCTGAAATGTAGAGAATACACAACGTATATACATAATCTCTCTCTCTCTCTCTCTCTCTCTCTCTCTCTTCTCTCTCTCTCTCCTCTCTTCTCTCCCTCTCTCTCTCTCTCTCTCTCTCTCTCCTCTCTCTCACTCCCCCTCTGCCCTCCATCCCCCCTCTCTCGTCCCCCCTCTCTCCCTCCCTCCTTCTCGCTCCTCTCTCTCTCTCCATATATATATATATATATATATATATATAGAGAGAGAGAGAAGAGAGAGAGAGAGAGAGAGAGAGAGTGAGAGTGAGAGTGGTGTGTGTGTGTGTGTGTGTGTGTCGCGCCGTGTGCTGGCACTACATTTTGAAATGTCTCAATTTTTTGTGTAGAAATCCTTCCGTCATCAAGGCTGTTCCCGTCCTAGGTACTTCAACGCCTGAGGACGCGGCACGAGCAAGTGGAAACACCCAATAAGGTATAGGCCCCTACCCGTGTGTCATCTTGTTGTAGTTGCTGTAATTGTTTGTTTTTGTTGGGCGTTTCCGTTGCATGTATCTTGTGTTGTATAATATTGTATCGTATTGTACTGTGTTGTTTACTACTATTGTGTTGTATCGTATGGTATTGCATTTGTTTTGTCATATCGTGTGGTGTGGTGCTGATATGTGACTTTTTTTTCCAATTCCCTATCTCCAGACAAACTGGGTTCGAATCTAGGAAAACTCTTATAGCCTTCTTCAGTGCTAACTTTGTTGTTCTGGCATCAGTGTTATTCTCTCTCTCCCTGTCTCTTTGTCTCTGTCTCTCACTCTGTCTATCTCTTGTCTCTGTCTTCAGTCTGTCTGTCTGTCTTCTGTCTGTCTGTCTGTCTTCTCTCTCTCTCTCTCTCTCTCTCTCTCTCTCTCTCTTCTCTCCTCTCTCTCTCTCTCTCTCTCCTCTCTCTCTTCTCGTTCTCCTCTCGTCTCGCGCGCGCGAGCGCGTGCTCTATTCCCCTGTCTGTATATAAATACATCCCCCCAAAATTACATTTTTAATATAATATATATTATAATATATATATATATATATAAAATATATATATATAAATAATATATATGTATATGATATATATGATTCTCTCTCTCTGTCTGTCTCTTCCCTCTCTCTCCTTCTCTCTCCATCTCCCTCTCTGTCTCTCTCTCCCCCTCTCTTTCTTCTCCTCTGTCTGTCTGTCTGTCTGTCTGTCTGTCTGTCTTGTTGTGTATGTGTATGGCCACGCGCTTTGTGTGTGCGCGTGCGTGCGTGCGCGTGCGTGCGTGTATGTGTGCGTGTGTGCGTGCGTGCATGCGTGCAAGCATTCGAGTTCAAAATATCTGATTTTCTTTTCCTACAATCATTCTGTCATCGCCATGCCGAAGTCGGAAGCGCTGGACCTGACTTGTCGGACGCTTAATGGCGATCACAACGCAATTTTGCTCATGGGACAGACACAGGCTGCTGTCAGAGCGTTCCATGAAGAAGAAGAATCCTTTTGTCATCAAGACTGTTCCCGTCCTAGGTACTTAAATGCCTGAGGATGCGGCACGAGCTCGTGGAAGCACCCATAAAGGTAATACCGTATGTGATCTGTTGTTGTTGGTTGTTCCATAGCTTAACCTTCTGAGAGTACTCAAGAACATGAACTCTGTTTCGCACATCATACTTAGGAATATCACTGAGATTAGAAATAATATTATAAGAAGTTTGCATATATAGCCGATTTGTTTTTTTTTCAAGTGCTTTACTATATAGGCAGCTGTACTCTGTCTTCAGAAGATTTTTTTTATCCTTTTATGGAGTGTAAAGCTCATACTAAGAGTATGTAATGGAGGAAGACAATCTTTACATAGTTTAAAGCATAACATTTTAATATTGGCATATGAACTTTGTTTACACCAATGACCCACAAAATAATAATAATAATAATAATAATAATAATAATAATAAATAATAATAATAATAATAATAATAAATAATAAAATAAAGGCACCCATCAGTCTCGAAAGACTATGGAATTGCACTCTAGTCTTTAGAGACTAATGATAATAACGATAAGAATAAGAATAATGATAATAAAAATAAGAATAATGATGATGATGATGATGATGATGATGATATAATAATAATACGAAAATACTACTGAAGATGATAATGATAATAATCCTAAAAACAGTGATAATATTCTTTGTACAAAATTCGGAGTAAGTGTAATCTATCGTGAATTAGCCCGGAGTCAAAGTTTTTTTTTAGGCCCCCAAAATCTCAATGTATAAACACTGCACAATATTGTGTGCAACAATAGGGTGTTTGTTTTAGGGCTAGTGAACTAAAAAATGATCAAGGATGCGCTCTCCAGGGAAAACATCATTTCCGATTTCTGTGGTATTTTATTTCACTGAGACAGGCTCCAGTTCCCAGTGTACCTCTCAAAGTTGTGCATTGTCCACTGTGATCAGCTGTCCAGGGCTGTGGAGGGGACTTCTCTCTTCACTCCTCCAGGAGTCGGTGGGGCACTGGAGTTTGTTTTTCAGACAGTGTTTCCGGGGGATAATATGTACCTGGCAGAGCCTGTCTGTTTTCCAGGTAGCAGGGTGCAGGCTGGTTAGGTTTGATCGGGTATACTGCTGACCTGGTTGGCTGTAACAGGCCTGCATTCTAGCACAAAGGGATAGTTGGTAATGCGAGGGCAAGATGTTCACTTTAGCAGGGGAGCACCACAAATAGACATTTCAGTGGTGCCAAGAGAATGGTTGGAATGTTGTCCACAGCATGATGATCTTGTTAAATTAAAATCAATTGTTTTATATGTGTTCTTACACACTGCTCTTCCTTTTCAGGCCTGCTAATCTACATGGAAAACTACACCGCAGTGGACTACACCATACAACGCTGCAGACACACCACGGAACACTTCGTCACGGAACACTTCACCACGGAACACTTCACCGCGGAACACTTCACC
>CM060318.1:3437417-3442417 GCA_030674155.1 Stramonita haemastoma
GTGAATGTGTGTGTGTGTGTGTGTGTGTGTGTGTGTGTGTGTGGTGTGTGTGTGTGTGTGTGTTTGTGTGTGTGTGTGTGTTTGTGTGTGTGTGGTGTGTATAAAAGTGTGTGTGTGTGTGTGTGTGTTGAGGGTGTGTGTGTGTGTGAATGTGTGTGTGTGTGTGTGTAAAAGTGTGTGTGTGTGTGGATGGTGTGTGTGTGTGTGTGTAAAAGGGTGTGTGGTGTGTGTAAAAGGGTGTGTGTGTTGGGAGGGGGGCGGGGGGGGGGGGGGGGGGGCAGGGGGGGGGGTGAGTGTGCTCGCACCCACGCGCAATTTTGTGTCTTCTTTTATTTTGAGGATAATGGAATGACACTCGTGTGCTTTTTCACATCCAGTCCCTGTGTGTGTGCAGTTTTGTCAATTTTGCCATCCAGTCCCACAGGCACACAATAGCCTGCTCTTCCGAAAAGCGAAACGGGTTTTAATGTGTGTGCAAGATGTTCTGCGTGCGTTCGCACACTGTAATTGGGTTTAGAGTCTCATCCGAAGAACTGGGGGGGGGGGGGGGAGGTTGTGGAGTCGGCTCTGATGTTAACTCCAGAGGAAAACATCCCCTTGGACGGCATTCGAACCCGGGTCAGCATATCATGAGCGCAATTCACAACGCTCTAACCAATCAGGCTGTCCCGTCCCCCTCCCTACCTACACTGAAATGGTTTTGGTTTGTTTTAAACTGTGAGGAGAAACATAGCCCTCAAATCACTTAGCTCTGTCAGTTTTCTTCCCTACATTTTATCACACGCTAGTTAGTTGCAAGGACAAGTAAAAGAAAAAAAATTCAAGTTCGTGACATTTTAGAAATGTGTTAGTTTGTGAAGCATACTATTAATCAAAATGTATTTTCCCTTCCATATCAAAATTCACCGATATTTTGTAGTCTTTGTGTTTCTGCTGTAATTACTTAATGTCAGACCTCATAGCTGTTGTCCGCATATTAAGTTTTTTTCCTTCATATTGAGCTAGTAGTAAACAAAGGATGAAGTCTCGTTCCTTTCCTTCATGTTGGGTCAGTGGTAAGAAACTCGCGTAGAGCATGGCAGCAGAGAGTCCTCAGAGGAGAATCGAAGTATAAAGTGTTTTTATGGTATTTAGCTCGCTGGTATCAAGGTAAAAAAAATTGTCCCTAATACATAAACTAGTATCAATGTTATTTCCTTCATACTGAGTTTGTATTAAAACTATACCCTCTTCCCTTCATATTGAACCAGGGGGTATGAAAGTATAGAAATCTTTCCTTCATTTTTGGTTAGATGGCTTCAAGGCATAAAAATCTTTCCTTCATATCGAGTGAGTTGGCATCAGTGTAAAATTTTCTTCCTCCCATCGGGCTAGATTGTATGTAAGTATACACTTCTTTCCTATATGGTGAGTGAGTTTTTATTCAAGGAAGAGGCCATTTCTTCAGTTAACTGGTATCAAAGTACAATTTTTTCCCCTTAATATTAAAGTTAATTTTTTATCAGATTTGTTAGAATTAAAGCAAAAGCTGTTTCCGCCATGTCAAATAAGCATATTTCGAAGTATACAGTTATTTCACATTGTTTTATTACTGTCAGAGAGTAGAGTTCCTTACTCCTTGTCTAGTTAGGTGATATCAAGGTGTAAAGCTCTTTCCCCAATATCCAGTTAGCTGCTTACCATATGCATGAAGGTCTTTTATTTTTGTTCCATCATTTTTCATAAATTTTATTTAGCTGACATTTGAGTAGTTGGTATCAAAGTATAAACATCTGTCTTTCACATTTATTTTGTATCCAAGTTTTCTTTTCATTGAATATTTTTCTACATGTTGAGTTACTTGGTATGGGAGTATAAAATTCCTTCATTTGTATTATTAAGTTGGCATCAAAGTCCAAAGCCTTTTCTTTTATATTGAAGTAGTTTTAAATTTTGTGTTTTTCCCCTTCGTATTCAGTTTGTGTAACGGTATGATAGTCTCCCCTTCATAGTGATTGTTAGCATCAAATCATAAAGTAAGTTTTTTGGAGGAGTTATTTGTTGTCCAAGCATAAAGTTTCTTTCGTTCATAATAAGTTAGCTGGTATCAATTTATAACCTTCTTTCTTATATATTGAATTAGTTCGTGTCAAAATTAGGGAAAAAACCTTTTGTATTGAGTTATTGCTATCAAAGTATAAAGTTTTTTCTTTACCTTTTTAGTTGGTACCAAAGGTGTCGAAGTATAAAGATCTTGCTCCATGTTGAAATAGTTCCTAAGTATTTTCTTTCTTGAATATTTTGCTACCACATGTATTATAATATTTTTCTTTCTATTTAATTTTTCGGTTCCAAAGTAAAAGGTCATTTTCTTCATATCCCAGCTTGTGGTAATATGAGGACGTTTTTCTTATACTGAGATAGGGCGAGATTAGATCCCAAACACTATAGGCACTCCACACACACACACCACACACACACACACACACACACACACACACACACACACACACACACACACACACACACACACACACACACACACACACACACCACACACACACACACACATACACCACAACACACACACACACACACACACACACACACACACACACACACACACACACACACACACACACACACACACACACACACACACACACACACACAGGCGCGCGCTCAATTTTCTATTTTGATTGCTTTTGAAAGAACATTGTAAAGCTTTTACTGGCTTACAACGTCGTTTTGTTTTGGCGCCAAAAATGCTCAAAATTCTAAATATGATTTCGGATCAGAAGTACTTGTACAAAACAGAGACGAAATGAAAACTCCTGGAAATGTACACTCGGCTTCAGACGTTTGTTGTGATGCAAATCTTTGCCATAGTCATTACTGGTATAGCATCGCCTATTTCACAGAAACAAATCAATTTACCTCGACTTTGCGGGATCAGCTTAAGAGAGAAAACTATGCACAAGCTGAGTGCAGGATGTTTGAAGAAAGAGCAGTACTTTTCCCGATACTCCTTTTTCCCTGTAGTGCTGTTCCCTGGAGCTGTCAACACTCCTCTCTAACCCTAGTTCTTGCCCCATGCCGCAAACCCTAACACTTCACCAGTTTGATCATAACTATTAACTCTTTGATACGGATTCCTTAACTCTGACTCAGTTCTGCGGTATGGGGAACCAGCTGTATAAGGGAACAGCAGCACAGGGAAAGAGGGGTTTGGGGGTACTGGCCGCTTGGAAATGTTTTATTCCGTGATAGAGACACAATTTGCAAAAGAGATAATAATCAGAAAAATAAATGATTATAGCATCCTTATGCTTGCATAGCACTGATGCTTCAAGAATTGTTCTATTTTTAGTATTCTGCAGGACCAAAGTAGGATGGCTTGCGACCACAGTCCATAGATCGAATATCTTCGCTGGAGCTACATAACAACAGAAAAAAACAGTGTTCTGATAACCTTTGAAAATAACGGCAATACTGAAAAAGTGCTTTATGTATGAGAGTTACACGATTTTACCTCAATAGCTTGACACGTAGTTTTGACTTCAAATTCTACTGGTTATCAAGTATAAGGTGCTTTTTTTTTCTTTTACATCAAGTCATTTGGTTGGTTAGTGTAGATCTCTTTCCTTCCTCTTGAGTTGTCACTAAGTTTGGGTGGTTGTTTTTTTCATTCCATGAAATAAGTTGGTGTCATAGAATAGAATTATCTCCTTGCTATTGAACAAGTTGGCTCAAAGAATAAAGTTCCAAGCTTGGTATCAAGATAGCTATCAAACTGTAAACTTTTTTCTTCAGATTCAGTTATTACAAAAGTATAGAGCTCCCCCTTTCATATTTCTTTGTTTTTTGTATCAGAGTATAAAGTTTTTCCCTCCATATTCATTTAGTTGGTGTTAGCAGGCTCTTCCCTTTATATTGAGTTAGTTCTATCAAAGCAAAAAGTTCTTTCCTTCAGGTTGAGTTCGCTGGTACATGTGTAAAAGGTTATTTTCTTAATATGGGTTGGTGTCAAAATAGTAAAATTGTTCCTTGGAATGAGTTGGTTGATAGTTTTTATTAGGTAGTTGCTATTGAGCCAGGTGTTATTAGGTATAAAACTCTTCCCTTCATATTGAGTTGTTGCCAACCTAGTTACCTTCACATTGATTGCATTGCTTGGAACAACAGTTGCATGAGAGAACAACACTAAAGGGAAAGAGGGGTTTGACGACTTACTGGCTAGCGGAAAATACTTCATTCCTCAGAAAACGGTATAAGCGCTATATAAATCCCATATGTCATCATCATTGTTAGTGTTTCTATTTGTGCAAGAGAAAAGACATGCAGACGAATGTTTTTTGTTGTTATATTTTTTATATTATCATTTTGTATTATTATTTTAGACAAATGTTAGTTTAAAGCTAAAGCTAACTCTTGACAGTTGTAGTACTGGGGAAAAGGGCCTGCTGTAGTGTATGGAGTCCATGCCCTGTTTCATCTGTGTCACTTTCCACGTGTAGATTTTGATTCAGATTAATCTAGTTCTTTTCAAGGTTTACTGTTTTTCCCTGTGTAGTAAGTTGGTGTTGTATGAAGCTTTTCCCTTCCTATTGAACTAGTTGGTATGAAGTATTGACTTTCATTCCTGTTGAGATGGTGTCATGAAATAAGGTTCCTCCTTTTATACTGAAGAGTTGATCACCATGTAATGTTCCAAAATTTTCTATTGACTTTGTTTATACATAGGTTTCTTTCAAGATTTTTTTCTTATAAAGGTGTTGAAAAAAATATTAGATACTCCTATAATAATTATTGATATAAAATGATTTCTTTTTTCAATTCCAAAAGTTTTCATAATCCTGTAAATGATCATTGCTAAAACAAAATTAATAAAAATAAAAAGTTTTCTATTTTCCTATTTCATCAATCCGTTGAAAAGTGCTTGGGTGCCCTGATAGTTTTGTTAGGTTTATTAGTTATAAACTACGAGTTTCCTCTCGTTTTATTCTGGTGGTATGATTATA
>CM060318.1:3447417-3467417 GCA_030674155.1 Stramonita haemastoma
GGCTAGTTTCGTTTCACTTATCATCTTTCCAACTTGGCTAGCTCCTACTGTGGTTGAACAAGAAGGTGTTATTCAATAAAAACAATACTTGTTGCCATCGAAACTTCAGATATGAAAAGCGAATATATGTGACAAAATAATTCTCACAGGCTAAAGGATACAGCATAAAAGGCACAAAGCCCATAGCGATGTGAAACTTTCAAACGCCACTTTCTCGAAACTACGTCGAACCGCGATAGCCGCTTCAGGCAGGTAACCCTCGATATATAGGCAACTACAGGACTGTATATATTTCCGGATTATTCCGGAATTCCGAATTGTTGAACTTGTATGGGAAGGGTCTTCCGGAATGGCGACCTCAATTTCCGGATTGCTGTTCTTTAAAAAAAAAACAACCAAACCAAGTTATTACAGACCTGTGCACCTTCCGTATATTTCCGTATTTGTTCCGGACAAAGTTGGGAAATACGGAAATACGATTTTTAAAAATCAAAATCCGATTTTTGTCAACAAAAAATCCGGAAATCGAAAACATTGTCTTATATCATTCAGCGATTCCGTTCATCTGTGTTACGGCGTCGGCTAGGAACAATCGTTCAGTGACTTGTCTCCCTTTGTGACGCATGCGCGAAGCATCATTTTTAAAACGAAATGGCGGATAGTGATGTAGACTTTCGCGGAAAAACAGACATAACTGACACGCTTACAAGCAAAGACAGACGTGGAGTAAACGCAAAATGACGCTAACAGGCCAGGATGGGGCTTGAAGAGGTACAGATGCGGATATTTATGCGCAAACAGCAAAATTGGCTGTTCGTTTTGCCGAGTAATGTTTGAAACTTGCGCTACGTCTCTCGCATTGGGCTGCTCGCTAGCAAAAGTTGAGCTTTCATTTGCAAGTGGTGTCGGAAATTCGAACACGGACGGAAAATAACAAACCATGGCACTTAAGTTACAGAAGCGCTGATTTCTTGGCAAATCATGGAACAGTAAACCTGTCGCATCTTCGGGAAATCAGTTGATCACTTGATCGTTATAATGGCAGGGCCACTCGTTCTGAAGTTACATCGCGTTGAACACGGTTTCGCTCTGCTGCTGTGCTGTACAGAAGCAAAGCACACACATACTCTAGACTTGTTTTCTGGCCATGCAAACTATCATGGTGAGTCCACTCCGAAATCAGATGAATTTTTAATCTGCTTTTGTACGGGGGCTTCAGCATGATATTAAAATGAGAAAGGCCTTCATCAATCTTCACAAGAAAGCATCTCTCTCTCTCTCTCTCCTCTCTCTCTCTCTCTCTCCTCTCTCTCTCTCTCTCTCTCTCTCTCTCTCTCTCTCTCTCTCTCTCTCTCTCTCTCTCTCTCTCTCTCTCTCACACACACACACAACACACACACACACGTACACACACACACACACACACACACACACACACACACACACACACACACACACACACACACACACACACACAGAGGAAGGACTTTAAACCGAGGCCCGTGTGCGAACGCATACAGAACATCTTGCGCACACGTTAAATCCTGTTCCGCTTTTCGTAAGAGTAGGCCATCGTGTGCCGGTGGGAACAGATGACAATATTTACCAAACTGCATACACACAGGGACCGGATGAAAAAAAACACATGATTGCTTATTCTGTTATCCTCGATATAAAAGAATAAAATAAATAAATAAATAAATAAATAAAATAAAAAAGGAAGTAAATGACTGGCTTACACACGCACACGCACGCCACACACACACACACACACACACACACACACACACACACACACACACACACACACACACACCACACACACACACACACACACACACTTCTCACTCTCTGTCTCTGTCTGTCTCTCATTTTCTCCACCTCTTCTTGTCTCTTACACACAGACAGACAGACACACACCTCTTCCCCCCTCCCCCCTCTCTCTTTCTCTCTCTTTTCTCTGTCAATGTGTGTCTGTCCTTCCTTTCTCTTTCTTCCTCTATCTGCTTTAGTGCATATTTGTCTAGAAATATACTCATTTTTGCCATGTGATTACTTGGGAATAGAACCTCCTTTAGATCGAAGAAATGACAGAAAATGTCATACTTGGAGAGCTTATTTAAGGGCAGAAATCGCTTAGTAGCAAGATCAGAAATTAGTTTAAGGAGAGGCCATTAAACAGGCTAGAATTGTTGAAAAACCTTCAGCTTCAGGGGGCGTTGCCCCCTGACCCCCACAAGGGGCTCTGTCCCTTGACCCCGCCAAGGGGCAATACCCCCTGGATCCCCCCACTTTTCACAGTTTTTTTACTCTGTCATTCCCACCCCTGCAACACTAAAATTTGACGGGGCAACAGAGACAACACGGAAATGTGCATATAGTTATATAAGGGTGGAATTGTATTTAAATTGTTTCAGGATTCTTTTTTTTTTCAGGATGGGAATGTCTGGAGGACAAAAAAAATTGGGTTTCGGGATTGAGAGATTTTTTTACTTACACCCAGTTTATATATATATATATATATATATATATATATATATATATAAAAGTAGAGAGAGAGAGAGAGAGGAGAGAGAGAGAGAGAGAGAGAGAGAGAGAGAGAGAGAGAGAGAGAGAGAGAGAGATCACAGTTTGAACAGTTAATGATATGTCCCATTTTAGTTTGTAAATACCATTTCTTTTCATCATCTTAGCAGCTCAGGGTTATAGGATAGTACTAGCCGGCTACCAACTTACATTCTTTCGTAAAGAACCGAAAGTACACAAAAATGCTATTTCTCTTGCCAAGTGCAGTTGTAAGTTTATGCACACATGTTTCTAAAATTTATGTAGAAAAAAGAACTGGGTTTTCACTTCGGCTGATGCAGAGACAAACGTGTGAAGCACCCACCACACAGGGGAGAAAAGAGAAAAAATAATATGAAAAGAAGAGAAGAAGGTGATAGGGAACTCTATGATCTGCAAGTTGCTGCTGAGGCTACACCAAAAATCATGAAAATATAATTATACACCTCTTTTTTGTTTTAATATTATGTCACAAAAATTGTAAAACAGCTCCTTGTTTCTCTCCAGCTGTGTGTAACCCTTTGGTTTCTGGTCATTGAGGTGTTTTTGGTTGGATAATGGTGAGTATGAATTTAACATTCCTTCTCTCTGTCTGTCTGTCTGTCTGTCTGTCTGTCTGTCTGTCTGCTCTCTCTCTCTGTCCTCTCTCTCTCTCTTTGTCTCTGTCTGTCTGTCTCTGTGTTTCTGTCTGTCTGTCTGTCTGTCTCTTCTCCCTCCTTCCCTCCTCCCCTCTCTCTCTCTCTAAAACCACACATCTGATCTACAATGCTGATTTCCCATTGTTGCCAACTCCTCAGAGAGCTGATGAGACAACTGCAGGACTGTTGCACAAGTAGTGACAGTCTGTGTCAGTGCATATCTGTCTCTGTCTGTATGGTGTCCTCTGCACTATTGCTGAGGATCGTGATCGTAATCATCACCTCATTAATATTCATGAAGACAACAAGAAGCTACGTGCGCAATTGCATAAATTTATCAAATATGAGAAACATCTGCGGGGATCCAGAACAAAGAATGCCATCTCTGGAATAGGAAATAGGGGATGGGTGTGTGTGTGTGTGGGGGGGGGGGGGGGGGAGACAAGATTGGGGTTTGCCCTTATTTTACGATACTTGGGGCACGTATTTATTGTCACAGTATTTCATACAGTTCACTTGTTTTGTTTTGGACTTGTTATTTACAAACACTCATGTGCTCACATACATACACACACTTATGCACCCATGTGCGCACATGTGCTATGCACACACGCACATGCGAGCTTGGGCACGTGTGTGTGTGTGTGTGTGTTTGTCTGTATGTGATATTAAGCAATAGTGCAGTGGAGATATTTGGCGCTTTTAGCATATAGCATATATATTCACATTCTGCTAATTCTGTGCCAGAAATTTCCCCTTTTCAACCACATTCTGCATTTTTTCTCACCTCTCCCTCTCTCTGTATGTGCGCATGCCAGCGTACCACGTACAGCATGCATGTGTGTGTATGTGTGTGTGTGCGTGCGTGCATTCGTGGTGCGTGCTCGTGCTGCGTGTGTGCGTGCGTGGTGTGTGTGTATGTGTGCATTCGTGTGTGCATTCTTTTTCTTTTCTTCCTTTATTCTTTTATATCGAGGATAATGGAATAAGCACTCGTGTGATTTTTTACATCAGTCCCCGTGTGTATGCAGTTTTGTAAATCTTGTCATCTGTTCCTACCTGCACACAATGGCCTACTCTTACGAAAAGCGGAACAGAATTTAACCTTTACAGTTGCGAGAAAGAAGTTCTGCGTTTGTGCGCGCGTGTTTGTGTGTAAAAAGGTAAGAGGAGTTTAAAAATAGAAACAATATGGCAACATACAATGTGATAGCATGCCCCCTCACCATCCCACAACTTTTTCAACATGTTTTTTCCTCCCACACCTTTGCAATTGGAGTTTTTTTATGATCTCTGTAAACGTATCATTCACTCATTGATTTATTTGTGCAATCAGGGAAGAAGGACAAATAGCACCACCGCCCTCCCCCTACTCCCACACACACAGAAAATGGAGATGTGTGTCATTCTTTGTTCTGGGTCCCTGCAGCTTGTTCTCTCATAGTTGATAACTGTATTCCTGTTACGCACGTGGGGCCATGTGGTCTCATGAATATGAATAAGCTGGTGATGATGATGAACCTGATCCTAAGCCACAGTGCAGAGGACATCAGACAGGGACAGATATGCACTGACACAGACTGTCACTACTTGTGCAACAGTCCTGTAGTTGCTTCGTCAGCTCTCTGAGGAGTTGGCAACAAGGATCCATTAGCATTGTAGATCGTAGGTGGGTGGGAGGGGGGAGGTTGTTTGTTTGTGTGTGTGTGTGTTAGTGTGTTAGTGTGTGTTGTGTGTGTGTGTGTGTGTGTGTGTGTGTGTGTGTGTGTGTGTGTGTGTGTGAGTGTGTGTGTTGTATGTGTGTGTATATATATGTGTGTGTGTGTGTGTGTGTGTTATGTGTGTGTGTGTGTGTGTGTGTGTGTGTGTGTGTGTGTGTGTAGTTGCCTTGTTGTTTTTGTTCTGTTGTGCTGTAATGTGATTGTTATTGTTGCACTATGCGTATGTTTGGTATTGTTGTGCTCTCCCAGGTGAATGGCTTTTTTTGTTGATGCTTTATCTTTTGTGAAAGTCTTGTCGAGCTATGTGTATGTTTGTTATTATTGTGCTCCACTGTGTGCATATCTTTTTTGTTGCTGTTTCATCTTTTGTAACACTCCTGTCCAGCTATTTCACTTGCTGTATTTTCCATCTCCCTTTCACAGCCATACCCAGTCTGGTCATGGCATGCTCTCCAGTCCAGAAGTACATGGGCACTTATGAATAATAGAACGTTGTGGGATGCCTGACCGGAATGGCCCTGCACTACTTCTGGGTTATTTCTGTGGCATTCATTAGTGCTGGTTCTGGGCTAGCCAACTACCTCTGACACCACGTAGGCCTGTATGAGCTCTCCGCTTTTGAGCCTTGATGAAAAAAGCAAATCTGGAAAGAAAGAAAAAAAAAGTCTTTGACTCTGACTTTGGAGGATGTCATGAGTGCTTGAAAACAGAAAAAAAACGTTGACTGTGTGATTCGTGGTTCTTAATGATTGAACTGATAGCGTTAAGATATTTCCTTACAACCACAAGTGGGAAGAATATATGAGAATGTAAACATTGAGACTACCACGTATGGTATGAACAATTTTTATTCAGAAGGTCATGTATGCACACAAGCATAGCAGAACAGTAACATATTATAGTGTGATCACTTTTATCAATTTAGTAACATATAGTGTGATCAATTTTGTTCCAATTTGTCTTCACAGAAGAAACAGTTTCATACCTCTTTTCTATAAAAGAAAGATCAGTAGGAACAACAAAAATTGAGCTCTAGAACGCAGTGACATTTTAGGAAGAACTTCAAACGAAATTGTATGGTATGGCTCTCAACTTTTTGAAAGCTCAGGAAGAGAAAGTGAAGGGACACACATAAAAGGAAGAGAATTTCAATCGGGGTTTTTTTTTTTATAGAAAAAACCTTTGTTGCATCCGGGTTTTTAAAAAAATGCGGAAGGAATCCTATGTTGCTTTTTGCTTGCTTTTTTGTTTATTTATCTGGTTTTTTTGTTTGTTTTTTTTTTACTTCAGAGTGACATGTTTGACAGATCAAACGAATCAATCGTTTGATGGATAATTTGATTAAGCTGCCACCTTTGCTGCCTGTAAGGTTTTTTTTTTGTTTTGGTTTTAGGTTTTGTTTTTAGTGGCAATGTCAGATCTGTTTAGCTAAAGAGCGGACAGAGTTCAGCAAACGTTCAGGAACTACTCAGATTGTGTGTGTGTGTGTGTGTGTGTGTGTTGTGTGTGTGTGTGTTGTGTGTGTGTGTGTGTGTGTGTGTGTGTGTGTGTGTGTGTGTGTGTGTGTGTGTTTGTGTGTGTGTGTTGTGGCGGTGGTGGTGGTATGGTGGTGGTGGTGGTGTGTGTGTGTGTTCTTTTATTCTTTTATTTCGAGGATAGTGGAATAAGCACCCACGTGCTTTTTTCACATCTAGTCCCAGTGTGTATTCAGTTTTGTAAACGTTATCATCTGTTCTCACTGTGTGTGTGTGTGTGTGTGTGTGTGTGTGTGTGTGTGTGTGTGTGTGTGTGTGTGTGTGTGTGTGTGTGTGTGTGTGTTTTAAGGGCACAGATGGTGTTAAGGAGGCAACTGCATTCATACACACCAGTAAGAACAAAACTAAACCAAACCATAAGACAGGGACAGGCATTCCTCATTAAAGGCCATCCGCCCTTCCTAAACCACTTTGGCTATAAACTATTGAAAGCATGCCATTGTGACACAACCAGGCTCTTGGGCACAGAAATAAAAGAAATGAGGCTAGAGAGGCAACGTATTCGAAAAGCTTGCTATCAGTTTACAAGACGTGAATTCGCTTTCAATCAGTGGGGAAAAAATGAGACCACCAATGCTCAGTGCATAGATTCTAAAGTAAAAGCAGCCACAATGACAAAGACACAGGTTCAGTCCCCCCAGATGCAAAGAAAACAACAAGAAAAAACCCAACAACAAACAAAAAGATTCAAACACGCACCCAAAATCAAGCCACTGGAGAAATAGCTACGTCTGATCGTATCTTCTCAAAGCATTTCAACGGCGTAGATCAGGCTGAAATGTCTGAGTTATAAAAATCTTTATGATCTTCTTATCAACATTCATGTACTGCTTGTCTTTTTGTCAATCATGAATTTATATCTGAACTGTGATGTTGAATATAAAGCAATATAAAACTTATCTCTCACATGTCAGAAACACATTTTTGAAGCTGTAAATTTGGTTGTCATATTATGGGGAAACAGAGGTATGAATGTGGGTGTGAAAGACAATAAATGAAAGAATCTGTGATTTATAAAAGCGCATAAACCCATTACTCTTCTAGCTGTGATCGCAACACTGAATGCGGCGTTAGCAATGTTTAACACGATTACACATGATCAAAGGGACGATCAGCGAAAGTGCAAGACAGAAATATAAAAATTGTCAGCTTCATTTCATTCGACGTTTATCTTGGCTCTGACCTCGTCAATAGCCTCGGCGCAATGTGGACAGCCACTGTCACATCTTTAAACACTGCTGTATTCCTTACGTTGATCTAATTTAGACCTGTGTCGTCCCCGATGCCGGAACGTGGCTGCCTTCATGGTTGGCAAAACAATGATCGCATACGCAAAATCTCTCTATTCGTGAAACATGATTTGTGTGCTCTACAAGATTCAGCGCTACATAAATTCCACATAATAATAATAATAATAATAATAATAATAATAATAATAAAAATAATAATAAACACATAGTAATTAATATAATTAATATATATAATAATAATAATTATTATATAATTAATTATATATATAATTAATAATATTATTATAATAATTATATATTATTATTATATACTATTAAACACAGAGCGCTAGCCATGGAACAGAGAAAAACAGAGAACCTGGGTCACATGAAGAGCAAAAAGTCTTTCGTATGAGACTATAGACCAATGCCCCGTGTGCGAACGCACCCGAACATCTAGCGCACTCGTTAAAACCTGTTCCACTTTTCGAAAGAGTTGGCCTTTGTGTACTGGTGGGAACAGATGACACGATTTACAACACTGCATGCATACGGGGACTTGATATAACAAAATACATGAGTGCTTATTCCATTATCCTCGATATAAAAGAGTTTTTTTTTAAATGAATAAAAAGATTAGGAAGTAAGCTGCAGACTACCAGAAGTGAGTAAATGAATAGATGAATGAATACATAAATAAATCGATAAAAAATAGAGGATTTGAACAAAAAAACTGAGGGTTGAAGTGGCAGTCTGTGTTTCTGTCCCGTTACATTTACTTCGCTTTCTTCCCACTGGGGGATGCCGGGGGTCTTTCAGAATGAATCGTATCCCCTAATTTCTGGAAATTCCGTGCTAGAAATTTCCCCTCTTCTATCACCATGCCCTTTTTCAAGAAATTCTGAAATTTTTGCCGAAAAACTTTTTAATAGGCTGAGGCCAGCGGTCAGACCTGAAGTGTTACAGGCACAGAAAACCTGGCATCTGTCAGTCTCCAAAGACTATGGAGTTGCGCTCTAGCCTTTAGAGCGCAAAGCCCTGTGTAAATAAGTATGGAGGGCAAGCTGTTCCCCATGCAGCAGACCCCCCCTCTCTTCAGTTCGCTGGAATGGCCCATTAGAAAGGCAATGACCGATACGAATGGTTCCACTGCCGTCGCAGGAGCCGCCAGGACGTTGCCATATACAGCCCCGAACTGCCCTGGGGACTCCAACTCAATTTTTCCTCAGGGATGGTGTTTAAACACGACTCCTATGTGCATGCTGCTTTGTTTCTTTATTGTTTCATCCGCTCTTAACGGCACACAATGGCCTAAACTTTCGAAGGCAGAACGGGTTTTGAACGTGTGCGCAAGATGTTCTGCATAGCATTCGCACAAGGGGCCTTGGTTTATAGTCTCCTCCGAAAGACTTTGACATTCAGTTCAATTTTTCGTCAAACTGGGAAGAAAGGGCGAGACTGGGAATCGAACCCAGAACCTCACAGTTTACTCGTTGGCAGGCAAACGTCTTAACCATCCTGCCACCTTCCTTCTAAAAAAACCCCAGAGGTATGCATTCCACCCAATATAGCCGCGGCCACTGCTTTATTTTAATGTTTACTTAATTGAATCTCGTTTTAGATTTAACGGTTTTCTCCAATTAAAAAACAAACAAACTAAAATGAATAAATCTTTAAAATAAAAAATCAAAGTTAGCGTAAACAAATTGAAGACATGGTGAAGGATAGGTATGCACTTAGGCACATTGACCTTTCTACTTCAAGTTTTTACACATTTTCTACTTCAGGTTTTTACACACTGTTTGCTGTGACGCAACTCCCACGATACGGTGTAGAGCAGTTTTGCACTTTGGTATTTTTGTTTGCTGGTTTGTTTCGTTTCGTTTCTGCGGAACCGTTTTATCAGCATTAGACACGAAGACGCTTAAATAACAGATTGATGTTGATTATTTTTTATTCAGTTTTTTTCTGTGTTGACTGGCCAGAGAGAGAGAGAGAGAGAGGAGAGAGAGAGAGAGAGAGAGAGAGAGAGAGAGAGAGAGAGAGAGAGAGAGAGAGGAGAGAGAGAGAGACAGACAGACAGAGACAGACAGACAGAAGACAGACAGACAGACAGACAGACAGACAGACAGAGAGAGACAGAGAAGAGAGAGAGAGAGAGAGAGAGAGAGAGAGATTTGTAAGAAAAAAAAACAAAAATATCTAATTTGCCTTATATCTAATCTGTTGGATCTGGCTGACAATCCCACATATTATTTTCTGTTTCTACTTATTTTGATTTTTACAGAAAGAAACGCAGCTGTAAATCTAACGCAATTAAAAAAAAAAAACAAGAAAGCGATGTAAAAACACAAGGAATTAAATGAGGTCACGACTCAGGTCAGTATATAGAACAAGAGGAGGCAAAAGAAGATGAAATGGAATATGATTATGATCTTAAGAGTGTTGTAATTATGGCAGACAGCTGGATGCAGAATCCTGACAAAGCGGGGATGATGGTTTTTCATCTGTCCATCTTGAGTCAGGGATTCATCTTGAAGGGCATAGAAAAGAAAACAAAAAGAAAGTTGGTGCGAACTCGACAAACACACTAACAACTTTACAGATTCGTTCACAGACAGACACAGACACAACACAGACACACACACACACACACACACACAGGCAAGCACCCTACGCACACACAAACACACAAAACACCAATACACACACCGACACACACAGAGATACAGAGACACAGGCACAGACAAAACAAACAACACAAAACCACCCCACAACACGACACACGCACGCACGCGTACACACACACACGCACTCAATGACACACACGCAGTGCATAAATACAGGTAATAGCATTTCAAAATTGCTGAACGTATCCGTCTTGGGCAGGTGTAACAACCATCTCATAAAAAATCAGACAAGTGAATCAATCACTGAGTCAGTATGGCAAACAAACTGCATTTTGAACAAGCCAAAATCAAAACAAAAACTACATCCTAAAACCACTGACAACCATACGATCAAGCAAAAAGGACAACACTATCAAAAACTAAATTCGAACACTTTGCAAAACCAATAACAGTCCTTCAGTAACCTAACACGTTTGACTTTAACCTGATTTTTCCACCTTCCTTCCACCAAAAAGAAAAGAAAACCACAAAAAGGTCCCACAGCTGCAAGAATCTAGCACTACCGCCCAAACTCTAAGACTCTCCCGCCATCACTCTGAAATCAGATCAATGCCATCCTTTTCCATCAGCGCTTTAAGGTCCATACATTAACACAAACGGGAGGCCAGGGCAGCCTTGAGGGACACCAGGATGGAATGGCCAGCATTATAAATCAATTTTTGTCTCACCCACAAGATTGTAACTCCAGCCCAGGCCTCATAAACTTTGTGAACTTTTTCACCTTTCCCTTTCTGCTATCCCTTCAAAAGTGGCAGTCGCTACAAGGAAAAACACAACTGAATAGAACGGAAAAAAGAAAGTTGAGCGGGGAAACATAACGCATATTAGAAGGCAAGGAGGTCAGAAATACTGGCACCAAAAGATGAAAACAAACAGAAAACAGTAGGGAAAGGAAAAAATGAGAGATACATAGAAAAAACAAAGAAGTGGAGTAAAAAAAGAAAACAAAGCAGATGTTGTCAAATGAGGGAAGGGAGAAGATAAGGGAAAAGAAGACTGAGAAGGAGGAGGAAGAGGAGGAGAGGAGGAGGAGGAGATGGAGGAGGAGGAGAAGGAGAAGGAGAAGAAAGAAGAAGAAGAAGAAGAAGAAGAAGAAGAAGAAGAAGAAGAAGAAGAAGAAGAAGAAGAAGAAGAAGAAGAAGAAGAAGAACAAGAACAAGAACAAGAACAAGAACAAGAACAAGAAAGATGAAGCAAAAGATAATACAGCATTGTGCTGTACCGTGTACTGCTTTCAGTGACGGCAAATTTTGCAGCGTGGACTTTGAGTTGGTCTTCCCGGGGAGAGTTTCGCCACAAGAGCAGCGCCACCCTTTTTTTTTGCATATTTGCCTGTCTGCATGTGCATTTCTTTCCCTATGATAGTGGCTTTTTCTATGGAAGTTTGTCAGGGATAACTATCTTATTGCTGTGGGTTCTTTTTTGTGCGTGGTTTGCTATACTTTAGGTTCACTATCATCGTGGTCTGTAATTACTGTGATCCTCAGTTATACTGTTGGTCCACTATCACTATGGTCTGAAATTACTGTACACATCAATTACATTGTTGTTCCTACTATCACTATGGTCTGAAATTACTGTAAACATCAATTATACTGTTGGTCCACTGTCACTATGGTCTGAAATTACTGTAAACATCAATTACATTGTTGATCCACTGTCACTATGGTCTGTAATTACTGTAAACATCAATTATACTGTTGGTCCACTGTCACTATGGTCTCTAATTACTGTAAACATCAATCATATAGTTGGCACACTGTCACTATGGTCTGTAATTACCTGATCCTCAATCTCTTTGGTATGAAGCCCTATTCATTCCCCGCTGCTTTGATTCACACCAATGTGGTCCATTGTCCCTTAGGCTAGGGTGTTTCTTTGATCTAGTAATATGAGAACCAAGTTCTTCTTTGGTCATGCTGTGAAGAATATAGGCAGGCAGGCAGCAGGCAGGCAGGCAGGCAGGCAGACAGGCAGGCAGGCAGGCAGGCAGATGAAGACAGACAGACAGGCAGGCAGGCAGACACAGGGAGCAGACAGACACCGTAAAATGCCATCAACGTTGCTGATCAACGGCAGAAACTTCACAGGTTATCTTCAAAGGGATTGACATGGCTTCTTTGAACAGTAGGACACATGGAGTAATTAACTAAATTGATAACTTCGCGGGCAAGAAAAGAAACAAGTGGAAAATAAAAGACCCGAGTATTGCCAATGTTATAAAAACTGCATTATAAAGTTGTGGATTAAGCAGCTCAATGGACATCAATCTTCTTTCATGTACTGAAATCTTCTGCGCGTCTTGCTCAAGTTTCGCCGTTTTTTCCTGTACAAGCACTGACAAAACTCTAAAGTTTAATTATTTTTTACATCATGGTTACGTAAATCGCGTTCGATAGAGAAGGATTATTTAGAACTTGTTTTTTTATGTTTCACCAAAAGACAACGATGTTTCTTTTTGACATGGAAGTTACGATTTTCCATTATCTCCAGTACTTTGATCTGCAATGCAGTTTAGACTTAAAATTACTTTCCAAGTCGCGGTCACCATCGTCTACGAGCGAACACATCCACGCGTCTGAGCTTGTCCTCGAGTGTATGCCTTCGTTCTTCTAATCATGTACAACCATGCAAGTGTAGATAGATGAGTGTGTGTACCTTTTCAACACGTTTGCCACACATCTGTGGGTGCTTAATAATGCGGAACATGGTTTGCTGTTTTGATCTTGTCCCTAAAACACCCTGGTCTTTGCTTTAGGGTCAATTAGGGCGAAGAATCACTCTTTGGGAAATCAAGGACTTGCACCAGGAAACCCTTTTTCCATAGAACCATCTCTGCCTAATCAGCACGCTACTCTTTCTGCTAAGAATCACTGTCTGTCTGTCTGTGTGTCTGTCTGTCTGTGTGTCTGTCTGTCTGTGTGTGTGTCTGTCTGTGTGTCTGTCTGTCTGTCTGTGTGTGTGTGTGTGTCTGCTGTCTGTCTGTCTGTCTATCTATCTATCTATCTATCTATCTATCACTATCTATCTATCTATCTATCTATCTATCTATCTATCTATCTATCTATCTATCTATCTATCTATCTATCTATCTATCTATCTTATCTATCTGTCTATCTATCTATCTATCTATCTATCTATCTATCTATCTATCTATCTATCTATCTATCTGTCTGTTTCAGCTTCTACAGGGGCCAGCATATTGAGGGCGGTGCCCATCTCCCCTCCCTCGCTGCTTTACCTTCCCTGACCCTAAATAGATAAATTACCCATTGACAGCTGGGTGAACTTTGTACTGAAGCCAAAGCGCACAAATGGTCACCCATCCAACTGGTAACCACGCTCGATGCTGCTTAACATAAGCCTGGGAAAAGTAAGCGCTCTAACCACTGAGCTATCCCGTCTTCAACTGAATTTAAGCGGGGGGTAAAAAAAACAACAACAAACAAACCCTTAACCTAAAAAAAAAATTAAAAAATCGGTCTCATCTTAGTCAGCAGATGCACCATCGACATCCATCCATATTCCTACACAGCCATCTCTGTTTCATCCGCAAAATTTTGCTTCGCCATCCTCATTACCAATCAGCTTCTGCAGGAGATAAAGAGCTGTGCTGTTATTCCTGCTATAAGCTGGGTGTCTGCTGCACGTAAATCTTCATCGATCAGTCATCTGTCACAGCTAACTTCATTCTGGCTAAAGCCCTGCTTAGCTCTGGTCGCTATGAAAATCTAGCTGTAAAGTAAAAAACAAAACGAAACAGGAAGGTGTGTGTATGTATGTATCTGTGTGTGTGTGTGTGTGTTGTGTGTGTGTGTGTGTTGTGTGTGTGTGTGTGTGTGTGTGTGTGTGGTGTGTGTGTGTGTGTGGTATGTGTGTGTGTGTATGTGTGTGTGTGGTGTATGTGTGTGTATGTGTGTGTGAGAGAGGGCCAAAGGCAGAAACTGAGAGAGAGAGAGAGAGAGAGAGAGAGAGAGAGAGAGAGAGAGAGAGAGAGAGAGAGAGAGAGAGAGAGGAAAGGAGAGAGAGAGAGAAGAGAGAGACAGACAGACAGACAGACAGACAGACAGACAGACAGAAAGACAGAGAGACAGAGAGACAGAGACAGAGAGAGACAGAGACAGAGACACAGATAGAGAGACAGAGGCAGAGACAGAGACAGAGACAGTGATTGAAAGAGACAAAGAGAGAGAGACAGACAGAGAGACAGAGAGAAAGAATGAGAGAGAGACACAAAATGAAAACAGAGAGAGAGAGAGACAGAGCGAGCGAGCGAGCGAGAAAAAAAAAAAAGAGAGAGAGAGAGAGAGAGAGAGAGAGAGAGAGAGAGAGAGAGAGAGAGAGAGAGAGAGGAGAGAGAGAGAGAGAGAGAGAGACAGAGACAGAGACAGAGACAGAGACAGAGAGACAGAGAGAGAGAGAGAGAGAGAGAGAGAGAGAGAGGGAGAGAGAAAGAAATGACAAAGAGAGAGAGAGAGAGAGGGAGAAAGACAGATAGAGAGAGAGACAGAGAGAGACACAGAGAGATATAGAGAGAGAGATGCATGCGCAAACGCATACCCAGGCATTAAAGAAATGCGTGCCATGGAGGAGAATGTTTGTGTTCCTTCTTATCTAAAACAACACACACCCAAACAATGTTATAAATCCATAATATGGCGATATTGCTTTTGCACACACACACACACACACACACACACACACACACACACACACACACACACACACACACACACACACAGAGCCGTGTGCGGGCTGCATGCACTCTTGCACAAGAAGAGAGAGAGAGAGAGAGAGAGAGAGAGAGAGAGAGAGAGAGAGAGAGAGGAGAGAGAGAGAGAGAGAGACAGAGACAGAGACAGAGACAGAGACAGACAGACAGACAGACAGACAGACAGACAGACAGAAACAGAGACAGAGACAGAGAGCAAAACATGAACAAAAAGAAGACGCAGAAGGAGAAAAAGATAAAGAAGAAGAAAACGAAATTGTTGAAAATCATGTGTCAGTTTTCAAACCACAAGGGTAGTTTCTTTCTTTGTTACGAATACAAAAATCAAACTTGTTTCCACGGTCAACCTTTGATCTCTCTGTCTTTCTTTCTCACTGCCTCCCCCCCCCCCCTCCCCCCCCCCCCCCCCCCCCTTAGTTCTCTCTTTTTTTCGTCTTTCCCAGTACAGCCTCTCTCCCTCTCCCTCCACTCCCCTTCCTCCCTCCCCCGTCTTTCTAGAAGTCCCTTCTTGCTTGTATACCTCCCTCTCTAGTCCAGTGGTTAATGCCAGGATATTGGGCAAAACCTGCAAATGAGAGTGACAGCATGTATCTCAGCATACACATACTTTGGACCCTCCTGAACAATACTTCTTCTTTCACATAGTTATTGGTCTTGTGTTCTTTGTATGATATTTTGAGGAGTCTTCTGTGGCACTTGTTCTCGAATGCTTGGATTCTCCTCTCTAACTCTGCTGTCAGAGTCCATGATTCACAGCCATATAGGAGGATAGATATCACGAGGGATTTGTAAAGGTGGTATTTGGTGCAGAAGCTGATGTTGTTGCTTCTGATGATCTTCTCGAGTCTGACTAGAGCAGATGTTGCTGTTGCAATGCGAGCTTTCACTTCATTGTTTGATGTGCCATCTTTTGTTAGGATGGAGCCTAAGTATTTGAATTGGCTCACCTCTTCTAGTGTTTCTCCATTCATCTTTATTTCCGTGATGTCACTACTCGCGCTGTTGACCATGATCTTTGATTTCTCTGTACTGACCTCCATGCCGTATGCGCTCGCTCGATCTGTTAAATTGTCTGTGAGGATTTGCAGTTCTTGTTTGCTGCTGCCCATGAGGTCAATGTCATCTGCAAATCTGAGGTTGCAAAGGGGTCTTCCACCAATGGAGATGGAAGTGTGGTGGTTTTGCAGTGTCTTTGTCATGATGTTTTCGAGGAAGAGGTTGAAGAGTACAGGTGAGAGAGGGCAGCCCTGGCGAACCCCAACCGTGGTCTTGAAGAACTCGCCCACGTGATTATTCATAAAAACTGCACCAGGAAATCAAAAAGCGTGTGGGCCCCCAAGAGCCTTTGCTCTCCACCATAAAGAGGAGAAAGCTGATGTGGTTTGGTCACACCACAAGACACAACACCCTAGCAAAAACCATCCTGCAAGGAACAGTCGAGGGTAAGAGAAGAAGAGGCCGCCAAAAGAAATCATGGGTTGACAACATCAAAGACTGGACCGCCCAACCCCTGCAACACCTCCTACTAGCCACACAGGATCGTGAAGCATGGAAAAAGATCTCTGTTGCGTCTTCTCTCATGTCCCCCCTACGTCCTTTGGGACATGGAACTGAGTGAGAACAATACTGGCATAGGAAACACCATGATGCATTGTTTCCCTCGCTAATATTGTTCACTGTGATAGTAAGTATCTGTATACAAACTGGCTTGCTGTCACTCTTCATGTCAAAATTTAATCCTTGGCGGCTGTGCTACTCTCTATCCGTCTGTCTGTCTGTCTGTCTGTCTGTCTGTCTGTCCCTCTCTCTCTCTCTCTGTCTCTCTCTCTCTTTCTTTCTTTCTTTCTTTCGCCCTCTCTGTGTCCCTTTGTCTCTCTGTCTTTGTCTCTCTGTCTCTTTCTCTGTATTTCTCTGTCTTTGTCTGTCTGTCTGTCTGTCTGCCCCCCCACCCTCTCTCTCTCTCTCTCTTCACATGACTGTGATACAATAATAGATTACAGCTAATTCACTTCAGTATTTCAGACAGATTTCTGACATACAGTAACACGAGGGCTGCAAAGCCAAAGGGGCTGACAGAGTGTTGAACATGGAATCAAACGGGCGCAAGATCAAGACCCTCTTAAACCCTATGGCGGACAGTTATTAGTGATTCCAACTCCATTGTTTTGCTCTCTGTGTTGGCATGTATTGTGTCGTATTGTCTTATGTAGTGTTGTTACTGTACTGCGATGTATCACGATATACATTGTCATTGTTGTTGTTGTTGTTGTTGTTGTGTGTTCCCCAGCTCTGGGGGGTCAGTCATCCAGAATGTGCACTCTGACTCACTCATCCATCCCACCTGGAAAACATTGTGTCCGGATAGAGAAAGGTATTGTGTGTGCGAAACAAATAAAACCCCACACTTCCCCTACATGTTAAGGAAGAACGTATTTTTTATGGTTTGTTATGGCCGGTCGTAAGGACAATATGGAGATAATACTCGATATGCGTCTGAGCCTTTATCAGTACTTCGGCTTACCCCTAAGTAAAGAACATGGGGGGACGGGACAGCCTAGTGGTTAGAACATTCCGCTCGCAATCTGACGACCCAGGTTCAAATCCCGTTGAAGGGGATATTTTCCCCTGGGGTTACAATCAGTGCAGACTCCACTCTCCCCAAAAGTCCTTCAGATGAGACTATTAACCAGGGCCCCGTGTACAAACGCACGCAGAACATCTTGCGCACACGTTAAATCCTGTTCCGCTTTCCGTAAGAGTAGGCCATTGTGTGCCAGTGGGAACAGATGACAAAAAATACAAAACTAGATACACACGGGGACGATGTAAAAAAAGCACATGGGTGATTATTCTATTATCCTTGAAATAAAGGAATCAATCAATCAATCAATCAATCAATCAATCAATCAACATGCTGTGTGGACTTGTGGACCGATGTGTATGAAACGTCAACAGAACCTACTTTCCCATCTCTACAGGAAAACTGCAAGCAACCATACAAAATCCACTAGCCCTGTTAACAATATTATGGTAGGCATATTCGGTTGATGATACACGTCCTTACATTGGATAACTCCGCGGAGACTTTAACACAATCAAGCCAAACCCAAACTAGTCATTTTCGCATTTGTTTTGGCCAACTTTAGCCGGCCAGCCAGAAGTGGACTATCTGTATTAATTTTGGTCAATACCACAGCCATTGTCAACTTTAACTACGTGGGAGAGGGTACTATACTCCAGTTCCGCAACAAGCCCTAGGATATACATAGACTCAGTGTACTAGGACACACTTGGTACGGTGTAGGGATCATTCTATGGTGACATGTATGCCTAAAAAATGACCTGTTTCTTTCAAAATGGAATGCTAGAGAGAATTTATTTCAGTTCTTTTCTTTTATTTCGAGAATAATGGAATAAGCACTCATGTGGTTAAAAAAAATCCCGTCCCCGTGTGTATGCAGATTTGTCAATTTTGTCATCCGTTCCCACAGGCGCATAAAGCATCTTCTTCCGAAAAGCGGAACGGATTTTAACGTGTGCGCAAAATATTCTGCGTGCGTTCGTGTACCGGACCTCGGTTTATAGTCTCATCCGAAAGACTTTTGGAGAGGTGGAGTCGGCACTGATGTTAACTCCAGAGGAAAAAAATTCCCCTTCAACGAGATACGAACCCGGGTCAGAAGATCACAGGCGCATCACTCTGACCACCAGGCTATCCCGACCCCGTCAGGGAATACAAGAGAGATATATTAAATTAGCAGAATAAGGAGATAGTAGACGACCTAATTTTGAAGCTAGCCTAAGTAGGGATAAAGAAAATCTGTCTTTTCTGATTTGGAAACAGTATCCCGGTTATTTGTCTTCTTCTGTAAGTGACAGTGTATAATCTGTAGATGACTCCTTGATGTATCTATTGATGACAAATTAGCTCTCTACACAGGATGTACAGCTGTCTTGATATATGTTTGCTGTGTTAGGGGGGAGGGGGGTCTACTGCACCTAAATCTTCATGAATTAGTTACAAGAGGGATGGTTTCTGTCAGACCTAACTTTATTCTGGTGCACTCGGATTCCTGTGTCTTAGAAGGGGTGTTACTGTGATTATTTTGGTGAATGGTATTAGTTAGGACGCGTGTGCGAGCGTGTGTGTATGCGCGTGGTGTATGTGTATGTGTGTGTGTGTGTGTTGAGAGAGAGAGAGAGAGAGAGAGAGGGAGAGAGAGAGAGAGTGAGAGAGAGGAGAGAGAGAGAGAGAGAAGAGAGAGAAGAGAGAGAGAGGAGAGAGAGAGAGAGAGAGAGAGAGAGAGAGAGAGAGAGATACGATGAACATTTTTTAATTGTATATCGGCATTGGGCATCTATACAAAACATAGTTGGGGCTCGAGGGTAGAACTCATAGCAGAAAACGTTTTTATCCATTTCGCAATATCCCATTCTGCAGAATCACACTCAATGCATTCTAGTTATCATCATCCCCATCATCATATTCAGCATCTATATCATCATTGCCATCAGCATTTCATTATCTATAGCAGCAAAAGCAGCAATTACATCAAAATAACCCTGATTATTTTCATCATCTGCGTCATCATCGCAATCATCATTATCTTTAACATCTGCACCACCAAGAGAGAGAGAGAGGGGGGGGGGGGGGCAGAGGGAGAGGAGAGAGAGAGAGAGAGATGAGAGAGAGAGAGAGGAGGAGAGAGAGAGAGGAGAGAGAGAGAGAGAGAGAGAGAGACAGAGAGAGAGAGACAGAGAGGAGAGAAGAGAGAGAGAGAGATCAAATCAAAATAGGCATAAATGTTTTAATCGAATCAAAGGAAAACACAAAAAAGTAAACCAACAATATCAAACATAAAAATCAATCATAACTAAACGGAATTATGC
>CM060318.1:3472417-3474917 GCA_030674155.1 Stramonita haemastoma
CAAACACAAACACACACACATACACACACCCCACACACACACAAATACACAAACAACACACATACACCACCGCCCCCCCCCCCCCCACACAAAACACAAACACACAACACAACACACAAGCGCGCGCGCGCCCACACACACACACACACACACACACACACACACACACACACACACACACACACAACAAGCAAGCAAGCAAGCGCATACACACAATGTTCGGTATCACTTTATGTGGAACGACGTAAAGTTGAAGACTACTACTACAAACTTCTACAACACACACACACACACAACACACACACACACACACACACACACACACACACAAACTCGCGCGCCGTGCATGCACACACACACAAACACACATTATGTCCGGTACCTCTTTATGTGGAAGTACGTAAAATTGAAGATTACTACCACTACTACTAAAACACACACACACACACAAACACGCGCGCGCACACACAATAACACCCCCCCCCCCGCGCGCGCGCGCGCGCACACACACACACACACACACACACACACACACACACACAACAAACACAACACACAAACACACACACACACACACAACTTCACCAGCTTGAACACAAGTGCCAACACATGCATCTCTCTCTTTCCCTTTCGTTGTTGCGTTTTTCGATCTGTTTGTACTCTGGAAGCCAGTGAACACAATGCTAAAACACAAGCCGGAACATCATAAAACACTGCATCAAATGTCTGCACTTGTTGAAATATATTCACCCACTTGAGAGCAATAAAAACCCAGACACACTTATGTAATCTCAGCGCAATTTAAAACATTGTGGGTTTTCTTTTTACGAGAGACATGCGCAAAATCTTTGTTGAATATCAAGGTACACAGAAATGTTTGTTTCAAAACATGCGCAAAAATGGAAAGTAGAAAAAAAGATAGTGAAAAAAAAGATACAAATATTTACAAAAGAATTGACATGAAAATAAAGGACAGAGAGAGAGAGACTAGTAAAATGAAAAAGGACCAGTCGTAACCTGAATATTTGAAGGGCAAGAGCAAAAACAGAAATAAAAAACAGGTAAGACAGACTAGAAAAAAAAGAAAGCGAAGAAAAAAAGATGATACATAAAGAACTGAGATATAACGGAAACAAAACGGGAATAAAAAGAAAAAAAATATAACAAAAGAATCCAGTCAAACAGGAGAAAAAGAGGTATCACAAAGGGCAATAGTTTTTTTTCATGACGTTAAAGAAGTAATAAATCAGAGGAAAGAAATAAGACAGGCTACACCACAGAGAAAGAACAAAAACAGTGAAAATCAAGAAACAGGGCATGTATGACAAAAACATAACAAGGAAAATCAAACAAAAATGGGAAAATTGAACAACAAAACTGAAAAAGATTTTTTTTTAAAAAACTAAAACATGATTGTTTTAGAAGAGAGTACAAAGAACAAAACACAAAACAGAAAAAGTCTACGAAAAAAAGCAATAATGATAATGATGATAATAAGAATACATTTGTTTTATGCTTTATACAAAATAAATCAATAGTGATAATAAAAACTAAAGACATACAATGACAAATTATGAATGTCAACTACAAAACTGAGCAGATCAAAAACAGATACATGCTGATCATGACGCACATCACTTTGACCAAACTCTCCGTCTCTCCAGCTCCCTCCCTTCTCCTCTATCACTTCCTGCCATTACTCTCTCTCTCTCTCTCTCTCTCTCTCTCTCTCTCTCTCTCTCTCTCTCTCTCTCTCTCTCTTCTCTCTCTCTCTCTCTCTCTCTCTCTCTCTCTCAGAACTATTACAGCGGTTTCTTGGCTAGGCCTAGCCTAGACCTAAGGGTGTGTGTGTGACAAAGACTGGACGAAAGAAAGGCTCGGAATGCCGTAACATATCTGGACAGTAAAGAGTTTCGTGTCTCGATGTACATTACTAATCAATGCTGTGGTTTCCATGGCTTGGAGTAGCGTGTGTGTCAGCTTAAAGCAATTATCGTTATCGTTATTCGGCAACCCCCTTCATGTATGGGCCAATGGCCTTTTTTCATGAATAAACCTTTCGAGTTCGAGTTCGAGTTCGAGTTCGAGTTCTCTCTCTCTCTCTCTCTCTCTCTCTCTCTCTCTCTCTCTCTCTCTCTCTCTCTCTCTCTCTCTCTCTCCTCCTCTCTCTCTCTCTCTCCTCTCTCTCTCTCCCTCTCTGTCCCCCTCACTGCCTCTTTTCCACACTCTCTTACATCTTTTCTATCTATATTTTTAAGTAACAGAAAGTGGCATGGCTAAAATACATAATGGCACCGTTAGGCCTGTACGAATAGTAAAAAAACTCTAGTTTCATTACAAAAAAGTGTGAAAAAAACATTAATACTCAAGGTCATAAATTCGTTGAATAGGGGGACTGTCAAGAGATGGAGGGGCTAAAGACGTCAGCTGCTGATAATTACCAAAAAAAGCAAGAACGTAACAAACCAGGAAACACACACACACACACACACACACACAC
>CM060318.1:3494917-3497417 GCA_030674155.1 Stramonita haemastoma
AATGCAAAACATGCAGATCAGATAATTATTATACCGGAGAAAAGGCAGACATTCTTCCTACTAATTTCCCAGCAGACAGATGGACAGAAGGGCAGATATATGGACAAAGGTGAAAAAAAATATAAAGAGAAAAATATACAAACATGAACAAATAGATGGATGTGGACCAGGCAGGAAGAGGAATACAGACACATCAAGACAGACTGACATTAAGCCAACAATCCTAACATAAAGTACAGATATGATCCAATCATGTTGTTTATAGATCCCCCCCCCCCCCCCCCCCCCTGAGTCCATATCAGGGTTGTGTACAGATGCAAAAGAACACCTGACAAGCAACTCTTGCAGCTGTGGGCCGTACCTTTGTACAGTAATAAACATGCACGAACACCATTTTAGGTCAAGAAACTATACGAATTGGACCAATCAGTCTTACACTGCCACGAGGCTACAACCTAAAGTATTGCCTTGCGTTGTTACTCGACACTTTTTTGGTGCGTAATAATGCCTGGTGCGATCTGACAGTCACAGGACACCATGCACTAAGCTCCTTACAGGCTACAATCACAGCAGTGATTTGGTGCTGACCAGACTGGGTCAGGTGCCTGCCTGCCTACCCCACAATAAGAATAATCACCACGTTAGTCCAGCCACAGACAGTGCTCCATCCATCTTTCTCTCACACCTCTGACACTGTTACAGATGTAGGGCAGGTATGGAACTCAGGCGCACAGCGAGAGGTATGGGATCGACATTGTGGTTACGAAACCAGGGCATAGACGGTAACCTAATCCTACATTCTCTTTTTAATTAATGACATTCATGGTGATTGACGAGGTTGAGAACAATAATGATTGATATTGAGGAATATAGCTGTTAGTTCTGTATGTTTTCTCCATTCATCATTCCAGCATTAACCAAACCCGAGTTGCACAAACACTTAACATTGCTGGTTTTGGACATTTCGACAACTGTGTTAAATTTGCATTAGTAAAGTGGATGCTACGTGAATGTACGTTTGGTACTGTTATTGAACCGAAAGCAAATTTAATCTCCGAAAGAGTATTGCATTGATTTCTTTTCATGTATTGTTACCTCTTAGGTCATACAATCACAGCAGATTTTTAGGATTGGAATTCAAGCTGCTCTCCATGGGGAGTCTGTCATCAGAACAGTAGTACCACCTAGTGTTTGCGATTGTCTGCATATACATGTACGTGTTTCTTGATCAGGGTAGCCTTTCTCCTTTAAAAAATCTTTTTTTCAAGGTCAAGATCAGCTCCATGTTCTTTTACCATCACTAACTACACATTCCACACAGCAGACAGGTTCATCATATCACTGAAAGATGAACACCCAAAACCACCATTCCGGGTCTCGCAGATTGTGGGAGGAGGAAGGGGCAAGGGGGAAGGAATGAATCTGGCTTCAAACACGATTAAAATCCGCAACCTCTTACAAACATTATGTTTCCTCCAGGGATAGAACCCGCAACCTGCAAGGCAGGTATCCAGTCCACTGATCCTTCTGCGAGAGTAGATGGACCACACATGTGTTTAGTTCCCTGTGTGGTGTGTGTGTGTGTGTGTGTGTGTGTGTGTGTGTGTGTGTGTGGTGTGTGTGTGTGTGTGTGTGTGTGTTCTCTCTCTCTCTCTCTCTCTCTCTCTCTCTCTCTCTCTCTCTCTCTCTCTCTCTCTCTCTCTCTCTCTCTCTCTCTCTCTCTCTCTCCCCTCTCTCTCTAATCCCCTTACACAACCAAAAGAAGCAGTGTTGAAGCTCAGTGACGTTGTATCATCAGCAGATACAGATTACTTCATCCTTCTTCTCTTTGGTTTCTTTCGCTTTGCCCCAGGCAGAAGGCCGTGGAACTAAAGCCGCCTTGGTCAATACAGAAAGGGTCTCTTGTTGTCTGATAGCAGTCTCCATAGGACAGCTGCTTGTAATACCTTCATCTTGATTACTTTCCTGTATAAACACTTCCTCCGGCGCTATCATCAAAAGCGACCCCTCTCCAACATTCACAAACAGACAGAGACAGAGACACACAAACACTGACACACACACACATTCGCATGGCCCATCCTGTGTGCATGTGTATGTGTAACTCTCTCTCTCTCTCTCTCTCTCTCTCCTCTCTCTCTCTCTCTCTCTCTCTCTCTCTCTCTCTCTCTCTCTCTCTCTCTCTCTCTCCTCTCTCTCTCTCTCTCTATCTATCTATCTATCTGTGAGTGTGTGTGTGTAACTGTGTATGTAACTCTGTGTGTGTGTAACTGTGTGTGTATATAACTGTGTGTGTATCCGTGCGCGTTCATACATATATATTCATGCATATTCTGTACATGTAAGTGTGAGTGGTCAAAGAGAGAATAGGTGCGTGCATACATTTGTACAGATACGGAGGAAAAAGAAACAGATGTACAAGGCAGACAGAATATTTGAACAATCGACATAATTATCCTGCCCGGTTAACAACCTGAATGCAGTAGTATAGGCCCTATAC
>CM060318.1:3507417-3512417 GCA_030674155.1 Stramonita haemastoma
TCCCTTGAGGTCACTCACAAGACCAGTGATAAATAATATCAGTTTATTATCAAGTCAAACCTCTATCTATCTATCCCAAGTATTTCAAAGTCAGCAGACCACTTGGACCACACACACACACCTGCAGTAAGTGAGCTATCTCTGATGATTTTCAGATGTTTGCAATGGTTCTGGAACGGTCCTAAGCATTTCTGAATCTGGAGACTCAGACTGAGTAAGATGGAGGGGGGATGTAAGGGGGGGGGGGTGTAGGGGGGGGGGGAGTCCGCTGGAATGAAGGTCTTCAATATCTCGAGGACTCCTTTTTGTCTCCAAGAGCTCTTTGTCTGGCAGTGACTGGGACTGTTTCTTCTTCTTCTTGTGTGTGTGTGTGTGTGTGTGTGTGTGTGTGTGTGTGTGTGTGTGTGTGTGTGTGTGTGTGTGTGTGTGTGTGTGTGTGTTGTGTGTGTTTTGTGTGTGTGTGTGTGTGTGTGTGTTGTGTGTGTTGTGTAGTGTGTTTCGTGATGTGCGTTTGTGCTTGTGTGTTCATGCAGCGCGCGCACGTGTGTGTGTGTATGTGTGTGTAATGTGTGTGTGTGCCCGCTTTTTCTCTTTTCGGACTTAGAATATTTTTAGTCTTCAGTCTTTTGGGGCGACACAGTTCTGTCTGTGTCTGTTTCCATCTCCCCTCCTTACCCTCTTTCTGTATAATTATGTTGTCTTTGTCTCTGCCTGCCTGCCTGCACTCGTCTTTCTCTCTCTCTTTCTGTCTCTGTCTCTCTGTCTCTGTCTGTCTCTCTCTTTGCCCTCATTTTTTTTCGTTATTTATATGTTTTTTCTGTCTCTTTTCTGTCTAAATACTTTGTCTTTTGTATCTCTTTTTGTTTTTCTGTCTGTCTCCCTCTCACACACATACAAATAGCACCCCCCCAAGACACACCCACACACAAACACACACACACACCACACTGTCTTCTTACTCTATCTTTTAATAAACCTTCTCTTTTCCTTTTTTTCGCTTACAATTTATTTTTATTCACAAAACCCTGCTTTGATTCTTACTCTTTCATTCTCACTGTATAAGTCTGTTTATCGTGATCATTGTATTTTTTCTATCACCATTCCTTATTCCACTTAAGTTCTTTCAATTCTCTTCTTTCTTCATCACTATACTCCTCCTCACTGGTACTCCCTTTGCATTGTGCCCGTTTTCGTTGAAAATGAACCCACCCAGACATAGAGCCTTAGGGGTTTCGGATAGGGGAATGGGTAGTCCTTGAACGAGAAATCAGAGGAGCTAAAGCATCTGGATGTATTGTGTGGTAACGTATGGTTGTCAGTGTGTTGTGCTGATTTGTAATGAATTGTGTTGCTATGTAATGTGTTGTCAGATATGGTGTTACTGTAGTCCATGATAGCATATTACCCTTTATATATGAGGATGAAGGTTGCAGGACGGTTACAATGTTCGTCTGCTTAGCAAGTAAACCGTGAGATTCTAGGTTCGGTTCCCAGCCTTACACTTTCTCTCCAATTGGACGAGAAAATCGAAATAGTATGTCAAGGTCTTTTGGATAAGACGAGAAACCGAGGCCTCGTGTGCAAATGCATGCAGACTATCTTGTGTGCATATGGAAACTAGTTCCGCTTTTCGGACGAGATGGCTTTTTCGTGCCAATAATGGATGACAAAATTTCAAAAACGTACCCACACATAGTATGTGTGTAGACACAATCCCCGAAGTCGGAATGCGTCTACCTAAATGGCAAAGGAAAAAAAGGTCCCAAACGCAAACATCTCACCATTGGTAAACCTCGGAGCTCTACCTGAGGAACGAAGAAAAAAATTATGGAAAGAAATTAAAAAACTGCATGAATCAAGAAACTAAAAACTTCAGCACACATCTTACGTCTTTATTTCTGTAATAAAACCTAGTGTTGCATCAACAGTCCAAGCAGATTATTATACACTTTCTTTCAAGACAGGATGTTCAGTGTGCGAGACATCTACAGACTGATACTCGGAAAGAAATACAAACAGATAGACAGACAAACCGACAAACAGGCAGACAGACAGACAGACACACAGACAAACAGACATACAAACAGACAGACAAACATACTGACAAACAGACAAACAAACAGGCAGACAGACAGACAGACACACAACAAACAGACATACAAACAGGCAGACAGACAGACAGGCAAACAGACAGACAGACAGACAGTCAAAATAGACAGGCAAACAAATGAGACAGAGGCAGCAATCAGGATATCTGATTCTGTTGGTACCAATTTCTGATTGCCGAAGGGACCAGGGCCACGTACAGCGGAACGAAGCAAGCAAGGACAGACAGCACCCATCTCTCAGGCCGTGCCCTCCCCCCCAAAAAAAAACAAACAAAACTCTTAGAGTCCAGGGAAGAAATCACAGCTTGCTAGCAACTCTCTGTTTCATTTGTCAGAATGAATGATTCCTGCTTAACACTAAGACGGTGAACCACCATTACCACTTGCTTCTAAGAACATGACGACAATTATTATCGTTCGACTGAAAAAGCATCACATTAGCTTGAAAAGGAACTGTACTGTGCTACTTTAAGGTAACTGGTTTCCGTTGGGGTATGGAAAGAAAACATGACGTGACTAGATCTGGCTGGTTTGTAGGTTTGAGTTTATCTATTTATTCATGTTTTGTTTATTCATTTATTCATTTATTTATTTATTTATTTATTCGTTCATATCTTTATTTACTAAATAGATTACTCCAGTCATGTTTAAGCACTTTTACAACAGATAGGACACACCACACACCACACGCACGCAGACACACACACACACACACACCCGCGCGCGCGCGCGCGCGCGCGCGCACATACACATGCACAGAGAGAGAGAGAGGGAGGGAGAGGGACAGAGACAAGAGGACAGAGAGATACAGACAGACATACAGACAGACAGACAGACAGAGAAACAGAGCCATAGACAGAGAGATAAAGAGACAGAGAATCAACATAAAATGATGAGATTTCCAAAGAGCTAATTCCTCTCTGGATTAGAAAAGTGTGTAAGCATTCACAAACAAAGTTCCGTTTACCTTCCATGCTACCTGTATGTAATCAATCGCAATGACTCAGTGAAAAATCTCTTCCGCAGTTTCATGGTACAAACCTCTTTACTTGAATCGGTCTTTTCTCAGAAGAGTCGCTCTTACAGAAGCGGCGTCCAATAGTAAAAAGGTAAGTAAAGTGTCCCATAACCTATGTGGTCGTAGGGGTCAAGGCATCAGAGACCTCAGCTTCTCTAGGGCCAGCATATTGAGGGTGGCGCCCATCTCCTCTCCCTCGCTGCTTTACCTTCCCTGGCCCTAAAGAGGGCAGGTACCCATTTATAGCTGGGTGTACTGGGAGACTGTACTGAAGCCAAGGTGCGCAAACGGTCACCCATCCACTTGGTAACCACGCTCTGTGCTGCTTAACCTTAACTTGGGGAAACCGAGTGCTCTGACTGCTGAGCTAGCCCGCCCCAACTACTATTATATGGAGTGTCCAATACGCGTTCCAATTACTTACTTTTACAAGATTTTGAATGACACTGCGTTCTGGTCTACACAGAAAATAAAATTTATCAACATCAACATAAGACAATGTTTTATTTTGTAGCACAAATTAATCTTGTCCTTAACCAGTAACATTCACTCATTTTTTTCTCTTATTGTTGAATCTACTCTGTTATTTGAACTTTCTGAAACAATTTAATTCAGTAAATAAAAACAATCATTAAAAAGAAGAAAAATTTCACTGTTGAAAACTGTAAGCAAAACCTGGCCGCAAAATCTCCCACACCCCGTCGCGTACACAGTGACACTATTCCTCCTGTTAACAATTCAAATCATGAGAAATTAAAACAGTCCAACTTACCACCAACCCAATCTGATTTAGTCCACTTTCCCTAACAAACACACACAGTCTCTGCTCACTGTAGCAGACTGTGCTTAGCTTCCAGGGAACTCAGTCTGAATGGAATAACTTGAGGACAGAAACAACCTTTCAGATGAAAGACACGCTCATGAATCAAGCAATTAGCGTACACGAAAGACACCACAGGAGCCATGTTTCATTTGTCAAACTTGACTTATACTAACACTGTAGCTTCGTGAAAGCTAGGGTAGATAGATGGTAGGTTGCTTCAGATGAGGCAAGTGTTTCTATACCTGGTATACCAACTGGGTGGCTGTTTTTTTCTGGTCCCTCATCTACATGTAGGCCAGCACGCGTAGACACGTGCACAAATCTAATGAAGTCAAATCTGGTTGAGTGTCTAAAGGAAAGAAGGGCAATGCTAACGATCGAGTAGGGCAGTGAATGCTAGCAAGCAGTGGCTGGACTTTCAAAAAAAAACAACCCATACCCCCCAAAAAAAAAACAACAAAAAAAACAGCCCCATTTGCCTAAAAAAGCTACAATTTCGGAAGATTTTCAGAGAGGGGGAGGGAGAAAAGAGAGAGAGAGAGAGAGAGAGAGAGAGAGAAGAGAGAGAGAGAGAGAGAGAGAGAGAGAGAGAGAGACAGACAGACAGACAGACAGACAGACAGACAGACAGACAGACAGACAGACAGACAGACAGACAGACAGACAGAAGAAGAGAGGGAGAGAGGGAGAGAGAGAGAGAGAGAGAGAGAGAGAGAGAGAGAGAGAGAGAGAGAGAGAGAGAGAGAGAGAGAGAGAGAGAGAGGAGAGAGAGACAGACAGACAGACAGACAGACAGACAGACAGACAGACAGACAGACAGACAGACATTCAGACAGACAGACAGACAGACAGACAGACAGAATGACAGAAGACAGACAGAATGACAGAGACAGACAGAAGAGAGGGAGAGGGGGAGAGGAGAGAGAGAGAGAGAGAGAGAGAGAGAGAGAGAGGAGAGAGAGAGAGAGAGAGAGAGAGAGAGACAGAGAGACAGAGACAGAGACAGAGAGACAGAGAGACAGAGAGAGACAGAGAGAGACAGAGACAGAGA
>CM060318.1:3527417-3534917 GCA_030674155.1 Stramonita haemastoma
TTACTTTACCTCACCTTTCCTATCCTTTAGCCAAGTGGTCCACTTGGAAGCATTTTCAAACCCGCGGCCAAGTGTTGCTATTGTCCTTTGTCGTCTGCTGCCCTTAGTAAGTGGCAATGTCTGTCCATTCTTTGATAGTGCTGACAGACTTTTTCCTTGGCCTGATTTACTTTAGGTTCCCCCACCCCAACGCCCACTGTGCCTTGTAAAACAGTGCCTGCAATGCCTGAGCTTCTTGTGACTAATTTAATTTTAATTTTATAAAATAATGATAAAAATAAGTGCCAACAATGCATGAGCTTCATGTGACATGGTCATAAACGTTTTAGTTGCCTTCTCCTTACAGTTGTCAGCAGATCCATGTGAGGTCTAATAAGGTAAAGGTGTCCTGTAACGCCTACGTGAATCTCATCTGTCATTGAATCTCTCCTCATTTGACCCTAAAGAGGGCAGGTACCCATTGGCAGGCGGGTGAACTGGGGGACTGTACTGAAGCCAAGGCGTGCAAACATGTCAACCATACAATTGGTAGCCATGCTCGATGCAGCTTAACTTTGGCTTGGGGAAAGCAAGTGCTTTGACCACTGAGCTATCCCGTTTAATAGTCAGGGCTATTCTCGGCCTCTTTCTGGTAGGTGTTATTTTTATGAAATTCTAAGAAGCCATCTTTAGGATCTCATCTCCACGGCGTGTATCTTCTTTCCAGCTTGACAGTTGAAGTGTTCAGGCCTCACAAGCACGTAGGTAGGAAGACGATTAGCAGCAGTGATCGCACCAGTCTATTTTTTTGCGGAGCTTTGTGTCTTTCTTTCAAGATTGGCTTACAATACGTTGGGGGGATTTCTGGCTTACAATACGTAGCAGGATTTCTGGCCTAGATTTTTCGTTGGTGGCGTTAGCCCTTAGGTATTTGAACTTGATGATAGTTTGTGGTGCTTGTCCATATTCTCTGCATGTGGTATCGTTTGTGGAGCCATCTGCGTTTTTGTTGGCTAGGAGTCCGGCTTTCCTTACACTTATCACCATACCATATGCCTTCCAGGCACTGTCGTGGTGTTTTATCATGGTTTTCAGCACTGTTTGTGTTCCTTCCCGGGTCATTCATATCGTCAGTAAATCAGAGACTGGTGATAGTTTTACGCCTGATGCTGATTGTACCTTCGTGACCTTCTGGTGAACCTGATATGATTCATCTAAGACAATAGGTAAGACCAGGAACTATTTAAGGTCTCGTAAAGGATAGATGGGAGAAGCAGACACACATACATTTAAGTACACATCTACTGTTCCTGCACAACCAACTGCGGATCGTCTTGTTTCGGTAAAAACTGCGTTGGTCATTTTTGTTTTATTAGAGTTGTCTGGTAACATCAGTCAGGTTTGAGGTCATGCCGTACATCTGTATAATGGCCCATAGCCATGCAATTTCACTGTCTAACATAACAGAGTATGGTAATTCAGCTCATCCACCATTCTTACTGATAGTTCCACTCACTGTTTCTGGCGGAGTGTCATTACTAGCCAGTGTTTTGGAGGTGAAAAGGTTATCATATGATCTAGGAGTTGGGAGGTGTATGGTTCGAACCTGGTGTGAAGCACGATTCGTCTCCCTGTCCCACAGACCCTAAGCGGTGATTTACTGCTTGTTTTCTAGTTGATATTACAGAGCAAGATCCCATGTACACCAAGGATTTAAACTTCCCTTACGGGTGCTGTAGCCGAGTAGTTAACATCGTTCCACTTCAGTCGTGGGTAGGAATCTCGGCGGTGTCTGGTTAATGGTCTTAACGGTAGTGATTTTCACGATCCCCCAAGTCAACTTCAAGTGCAGCCCTGCCAGGGCCTTGATTCCTGTCATGTGTATCCATATGCATCACATCAAATATATCAGTTAGATATACCGTAATTCATGTCAGCGTTCTGTGGGTTTCAGAGACGCGAACATACCAAGTATAAGTCGAATGCGGCTACCTTCATGGTGGGGAAAACGATTGCATAGGCAAAAATCTCACCATTAGTGAAACTCGGAGCTGTAGCAGAGGAATGAAAAAACACTACCTTGAAGAACATGGGGCGAAGAGTTTTCCTTTTGGCATTATCTCAAAATTCAAAACATAATCATAGGCAAGCAAGTATACAAAAAGCCCAGAGAGAGAGAGAGAGAGAGAGAGAGAGAGGAGAGAGAGAGAGAGAGAGAGAGAGAGAGAGAGAGAGAGAGAGAGAGAGAGAGAGAGAGAGAGAGAGAGAGAAGAAGACAGACAGACAGACAGACAGACAGACAGACAGACAGACAGACAGACAGACAGACAGACAGACAGACAGACAGACAGACAGAAGACAGAGACAGAGACAGAGAGACAGAGATAGAGACAGAGAATAAATGAATGAAAATCAGTCGGAATTTCATCACAGAATTCTGCAACAAGAAGTTACTGGTAACAACTTTATCCCCCCCCCCCCCCCCCCCAACTATATTAGTGTCAATAACCGACGAAAAATTCTCTTGATTAGCTGCTAGCTCGGTCAGCGTCCGATCTACTTGTAACTCTGCACCAAAACTGCGCGGTCTGTTGTGACTTTGAATGACCGAATCAGTATTCCCTGGTTCCAGCCCCAGACAGCATAAGTATGTCCGTCGGACTGAAATGTCACTGTCTACAGTTTCTGCCAATACCATCAGGCCTCATAAATCTTTGAACTCTGGCAAATATTGGTGCACATGATATCAACGCGAGCACACACAAAGGAAATAGAGAGTACATTCAGATATTGGACGAACGGTATTAATGTGAGAATAAAAATGGGAGAATGACTCATGGAAGATAATGATACAATGAAATGGGAGTCATAGAACTACAGAGCAATTCATTTCTATAACCTGGAATTGTCGCAGATAAAGAACGCTTTCTAGGAATGTGAAGCAGCGAAAGAAGAAAGAGAGAATGAAGGGGGATTGAAGGGAAAAACAAGAAAACAAAGCAAAAAGTAAAAACAAAAAGAAAGGATGACGGACAGCCAGATAGAGAATAAACACACAGACAGGCAGGCAGGCAGAATAAAGAAGGAAAATAGACAGAAAAAAGACAGACAAAGAGGAAAGAAAGAAAAAAAGAAAGAAAGGAAGAAAGAAGGCGGAAGGAGGAAAGAAAAAACAAAAAAGAAAAGAAAGAAGGAATGAAGAGGAAGCAAAAGAAGATAACAATCAAAAATGCCAAAGAAAAGAGATGCAGACAGAGAAACTACTTCACAGTGAAAAGAAGAAGGAAAGATAAAACCCAACAACAAAGGAAGAAAGGAAAACATGGGGGAAAAAGGAAGAAAGGAGAGACAAAAAAGAAAAGAAAAACGGCGAAAAGAAAGAAGGAAAGAACAAAAAGGAAAGAAAGACAGAAAGAAAGAAAGAAAGAAAGACAGAGAGAAAGAGGACAGAAAGAAAGAACAAAAAAAATAAGGCAATAAGAACAAAAAAGAAGGAAGGAAGGAAGAAAAATAATACAGAGAAGAAAAAACAAACTTGAAAATAAACACCCAATACCATCGATTTCAGGATTTCAACACCTTTCACCGAACAAGTGCTTCTGTAACACCCATGAATTATAACACGCATTAAAACTGCATACAGTATATAAACAAAACTGGAAGACTAGGTTTGTTTATATTAATCTCAATTCTAAAGACAAGTTGTGCGCACTTATTTCCTTAGGTCAACCACCTTTGTACAACATTCTTACCGTAAAAATGCCTCCTCCTCTCTGTCGAAAGACACCCTCAGGTAATTAAAAAAATCTGAGTGTATCATAGTATAGTACATAAGTAATAAACATAGAGGAAAAAACCCACAGTTTACAGCTGTTTACTTGGCACGATATCAAATCAATATTAATCCAGTCAACCTAAAAGGTAAAGGTAAAGGTGTCCCATGCATATGTGGTCGTAGGGGAGCGAGGCATCACAAACCTCAGCTTCTCCAGGGGCCAGCATATTGAGGAACGGCACCCATCTCCTCTCCCTCGCTAGCTTTATCTTCCCTGACCCTAAAGAGGGTAGGTACCCATTTACAGCTGGTTCTACTGGGGGACTGTACTGAAGCCAATGCACACAAACAGTCACCCATCCTCTTGGTAACCACGCTCGATGCTGCTTAACTTTAGCTTGGGGAAACGAATGCTCTGACCACTGAACTATCCCTCCCAATCAACTTACGTACAGGTAAACTCATAAAAAGCAAGATAGGAAAGAAAACCAAACACACTGTCTACATTCTTTTCTTTTTTTATACTTCTTTAAAATACCTTAAAGGAAAGCACTTCTTTCAAAAAAGAAACTCTGTCTATTCAAACCATGTCAATAAGAAATACTAGTAACCCAGGCGCTTGTAACAAGACACACATACTGGATAGTGGATCGGTGGTCAAGAGGTACGCACCTGTCTAGAAAGCGAAAAGTTGGGTCGAAGTGTGGGTGGTTCGAAACCCGTTTGGTCCAAAACTTTCATCCATCCATAGACCTTTAGTGGTGGTATTGTGGTGCTATGGATTAACGATAACCGAGGTCCCTTCTGTTACACATCATTATTTAGCGCACGTAAAAAACCCACAGCAACAAGAGAGTTGTCCCTGGCAAAAGTCTATAGAAAAAAGCCACTCTGATAGGAAACTAAATGTAGTTGCAGATAGGAAAAAAACAGTAAATACAAAATACATTAAAAAATAATAGGTCGCAGCAGCTCTTATGGCGATGCACTCTCCCCGAGAAAGCAGACCGAATTTCACGCAGAGAAATTGCTGTGACATAAAGTGGTATAAATTACCATTTTTCCTTCCCTGAAAGAACTCACGGTAATTATCAAGCCATTCTGAACCGATCGATCTGTTGATAAAACTCTAGGAAGATCAAATTTTGCTCGCGGATTTAAACAGCAGGATATGAACGGACTATAATGAAGCGTATTTCCTCTGATGTAAGCAGCACACTTCTCCCCAGGAAATGAATATTTTGTGAGTGATTGGGAAAAAACCCTATTGTTCATCCAGGTTTAACTAACGAGATTTTGCTATTGCCACTTATCAAAGTTACACGACTTTCAAAGTTTATTAACTCGAAGATTTAGTTCATCTCTTTTGAAGTAGAGAGAGAGAGAGAGTGTGGGAGAGAGAGAGAGAGAGAGAGGAGAGAGAGAGAGAGAGAGAGAGAGAGAGAGAGAGAGAGAGAGAGAGAGAGAGAGAGAAGAAGAAGAAGACAGACAGACAGACAGACAGACAGACAGAACACACAGACAGACAACAGACAGACACAAACAGACAACACACAAACAGACACACACAACAGACAAAAAGACAACAGACAGGACAAGTATACAGGCAGACACACATGGTGATTTATTTGATTTGATTTGATTTATCCTTTTATATCGAAGATAATGGAATAAGCATTTTTGTGCTTTTTTACATCCAGTCCCCGTGTGTATGCAGTTTTTGTAAATGTCATTGTTCCCACCGGCACACGATGGCCTACTCTTACAAAAGCGGAACAGGATTTAACGTGTGGCAAGATGTGTGTGTCTGTGTCTGTGTGAGAGAAAGAGAGGGGGGCAGAGAAAGAAAGTAGAGAGAGAGAGAGAGAGAGAGAGAGAGAGAGAGAGAGAGAGAGAGAGAGAGAGAGAGAGAAGAGAGAGAGAGAGAGAGAAGACAGACAGACAGACAGACAGACAGACAGACAGACAGACAGACAGACAGACAGACAGACAGAAGACAGGAGAGACAAGACAGAGACAGGACAGACAGACAGACAGACAGACAGACAGACAGACAGATAGATAGACAGAGACAGGCAGACAGACAAACGAACAGACATACAGACAGACAACCAGACAGAGACAGAGATCATTTACAATTCTCCCATACCATGCGCCTCTAGCTAGCTGTTTTGTGAATGGCATGTTACTGCAAGATAAGCTTTGTTTAGTGTCCGTTGGACCCTGATCATATCACAAGTCTCTCCCATCAGCTCTGTTGGAAAGAATAGCTACCGATGAAGGCGGATATCTTGAAAGAGAAAGAGAGGGGGTGAGAAAGAGAGAGAGGGGGGGGGGAGGGACAGAGAGAGACAGAGACAGACAGACAAAGACAGACAGACAGAGACAGACAGAGAGAGACAGACAGACAGACAGACAGACAGACAGACAGACAGACAGAGAAACAGACGGACAGAAAGGGAAATAGAGAGAGACAAAGACACATAGAGACAGAGGGACAGAAGGACAGAGAGAGAGAGAGACAGAGAGAGAGAGAGAAGAAGAGAAGAAAGAAGAAGAGAGAGAGAGAGAGGAGAGAGAGGAGAGAGAGAGATGAGAGAGGAGGAGAGGAGAGAGAGAGAGAGAGAGAGAGAGAGAGAGAGAGAGAGAGAGAGAGAGAGAGAGAGAGAGAGAGAGAGAGAGAGGAAGTCTGGGGGAGATGGAAGTAAAGTACACACGGCTTCAGGCTACTGTCCTCACCCCTATATCTACCTGACTTGGCTAACCCCCATGGTATAGCAGCAACACAGCGTCAGCGCTGTTTACCGCTAACTCGGGGGCTGAGGTATGTATAGTTATTTATTTATTTATCTACATCAGCTTCCGTGCCGTTGACCTGTATTGCACTGTTCAACGTCTCAGGCTGTTCACCTCACCTGTCTTAGATAATTAGAGAACTCTTTCTCTGTCTCTCTGTCTCTGTCTCTCTCTGTCTCTGTCTGTCTGTCTGTCTGTCTGTCTGTCTGTCTGTCTGTCTGTCTGTCTGTCTGTCTCTCTCTCTCTCTCTCTCTATCTCTCTCTCTCTCTCTCTCTCTCTCTCTCTCTCTCTCTCTCTCTCTCTCTCTCTCTCTCTCTCGACTGATTGAAGCAAGTATAACTTCAGATACTAATGTAGATAGTGCTTTGGATGTTTTTGTGGAGTGCTTGAAAGTCTCTAGCCAATGCATGTTTAAGGTACTCTCAGCTAAGAAAAAGAGAAAATCAGTATGGTTCGATGAGGAATGTTACAACTTAAAGAAAGAAAGTCGGAAAAAACTTAACATTTTTAGGAAATCTTGTAAAGAAGAGGATAGAATAGTATATGTCGAAGCAAGGAAAAGGTATAGATATCAGTTGAAGATGAAAAAACGAATGTTTAGGAAATTACAAACAGATAACTTAGTAAAAGAAATGAATGACTCACCACAATTTTGGAAACTTTTGAGAAACATGGATGTGGTGGCAAACAAAAAATTGATAATAAAATTAGCCTGGACGAGTGGTTTAACCACTTTAAATCTTTATATCAAAACAGCAATCTAACTCAAGAAGAGGACATTAGTTTTGAAAATGACCTCTCAGAAGACCTAGATCATGATTTAAACCAAACTATTTGTGAAGGTGAAGTTATCCGAGCCATTTCTAAACTTAAGATAGGAAAAGCATGTGGTATAGACAGTATCTCTGCAGAAATGCTGAAAGCTGGTGGAAATATTGTTTATAAATTT
>CM060318.1:3539917-3550618 GCA_030674155.1 Stramonita haemastoma
TGCATTGACAGACGTACATATGTATATTTGTGCATATATAGAATTCGCTATTTCTGCTTATATATTTCTCTATCCATCTCGCCATCTCTCAATCTTTCTATCTATCTGCCTTACTACTTAACTAACTAACAAACTAACTAACTAACAAACTAACTATTAACTAACTAACTAACTAACTAACTAACTAACTAACTAACTAACTAACTAACTAACTAACTATGTAAGTAAGTAAGTAGATGAGTAAGTAAGTAACTAACTAACTATTCATCATAATTATAAAACCTGATCAATCCCCGAAGTCAAAGTACAGCTACTTTACTAGTGGGCAAAAGTATTTTTAAAGAACCGTCCCATCTGCAAAAATCTCAAAACACGTCAGCCTCAGATGTCTCTCTGAGAAACAAAATAAACCCAGACAAACAAACAAACAAACACTTGATCACTGTGAAAAGAAGCTTTTGTATCTGTCTCTAACGACCAATTCGTGTGACAGAACATCAGAGTCAAGTTCCATACAAAAAGACAAGAATCAGGTAAATGATAAAAAAAGATCACAGGCTTGAAAATGTTTTGTCTGTTTCAAGAATCAAAAAGCTGTACTATACTACATTTTTATCAAAGCGACCGACAGAAGAAGGACAAAGAAAAGCACGCAAAAAGCAAGTGAAATAAACACATCAAAATACTTCACAAACCGGGAAGTAAACAAATCAAAGTATGGACTGGTTGTATTGGAAATAAAACTATAATGGACGTAATATACATGTATGATGCTGCATTGTATCGTATGCCACGTTCATTCAGACCGGTAGATTTCTTGGCGTGAAATTCGAGCTGCTCTACCTGGTAGAGCGAGTCACCACAAAAGCAAAGCGCTATCTAATAAAAACAATATCTTGATATATCTGTTTTACTATCAGAGTTGCCTTATTTTCTTCAGAATTCTGCCAGAGAGTACACCCTTGTTGCCATGGTTTCCTTTACGCGTGTTGATTGTGTGTTGCATACATCAGTTTAGTCTACAATTCCATCTAAAAGAAGAAAAAATACACCCTTAGCCTCGACCACCACTCAATCCTATAAAGTTGGAGTATGGCGCCTATACGGCAAGGTACTTGAAAACAGTCATACACGAAAACTTCTCATTCAGTGTGCAGTTTTCAATCTTACAGTGATTCCCAGGTGGGATGAGTGAGTCACAGTACCCATTCTGGGTGACCCCGAGGGTGTTAAGCTGGGGAACGCGCAACACCAACACCACCACCACCACACACCAACAACAACAATAACAACAACAACAGCACCAATAACAACAACAAACACTCAAGGGCTAGTGGATGAGATGATATAGCAGCTTTAATGAAGTATTCGGTTGTGTAGTCAGGGCAAGCTGTGGTATCTGACCACAGTGACTTTGCGGGTCTGTGGGGAAATCGGCCTCATTTCAATAGCTGGTTTCCATGTCACTGCTCTTTCTCACGCATCAAGGGGCATCATGGCACAATAGTGCATTCACAAAGGACACACGCTCTCCTGCACCGGCACGCTTCACGCACACACGCGCACACACACATGCGCGCGCACACACACGCACGCAAGCACGCACACACACAAACACGCACGCAAGCACGCATGCACACACGCACAAACACAAACACACACACATACATACATACACACACGCCATTGCAAGCGAACGCACATACAAACACACACACGTACAACACAAACACATACGCACGCGCCGCGTGCACACACGCACACACACACACACACACGCACACACACACACACACACACACACACACACACTAGGACACAAGGACAGAAACAAACAAAAACACCCTGCCAAGACGTAAGGCAGAAAGACAAACGTTAAGCCAGAAGTGTGTGTGTGTGCGTGCGTGCGTGCGCATGTGTGTGTGAGTGTGTGTGTGCGGATGCGTATACGTGTATGTGTATGTGTATGTGTGTGTGTGTGTGTGCGTGCGTGCCTGTGTGACAGGAACAAAGAGACAGACAAACAGACTGTAAATTAAGTTTGGCAGACACAGAAAGACAGAGGCAAACAGACTGACAAACAGTGCAGCACATCAAGAGGATGACAGACAGCAGAGAGAAAACAAGCAGTAAATTAACTACACATAAACAGGAAGACAGCCAGACTGAGTCATGAGGCAAGAAGAAATCAAAGACACCAGAGACAGACAAAACACATAAAAACAGAACAGAGAGAAAATAAGATAAAGAGAAACAGGACAAGCCTGAAGGAGGAGACAGATACAGACAACATCTGTACACCAAAATTAATACAGACAAATCACAGAAAAACAGAAAAGAAAGAAAAAAAAAAAAAAGACAGGATTGAAGGAAGACAGATGCAGACAGCGTCTGTTACACCAAACACAGACAAAACAGAAGAAAGAACAAAAAAACCCCAACAAGACAGGCTTGAAGAAAGACAGATGCAGACGACATCTGTTACGTGGCTGTTGTTAGCAAAATATCAAACACTGCCCGCAGCATACAAACAGCAATTAATACGCCTCTTTCGGGAAATGAAAAAACCAAAAAAATACTGGAGTGATGCTGGAGAAATCAATTGAAGCTTTAACTAAACCAGGCCGTAGATTGCTTCAGGATCAATGTGGTGATGTCAGCTGTAACCGATATTGATTCAACATGCACAGGGATATTACCTGCTAGAATCCCCACTGAAGACAATGATCGCTTAGTCACACAGCCAGAACATCTTGCGCACACGTTAAAACCTCTTGCGTCATTTGGAAGAGTAGGCTATTGTGTGCTGGTGAGAATGAATATGTTCAAAACTGCATACATACGGAGACTAGATGTAAAGCAGCACGTTAGTGTTTATTCTATTATCCTCGAAATAAAAGAATAAATGAATGAATCAATAAGTAAATAAGTAAATGACTAAATACAAATAACTAAATAAGTATGTGAGACGCCTACACTGTCCATGTCTGTCTACCAAAATTCATTCTAACCTCAATGACCGATGACAGAATTAAGCAAAATGCATACACTTACACACGGGAATTTGGATGTAAAATGCATGAGTGCTTATTCCATTATCTCGAAATAAAATGATACAAGAATAAAGACAAAAAAAAGAAACCTAGAATATGTGACATGCCCACACTGTCCATGTCTGTCTGTCTTCAAGAATCCCTACTACTAACCTCAATGAGAGCTTAGTCACACAGAATAATTATGTGACACGCCTTCCCCGTTCGTGTCTTTCTGCTAAAAATCCCTACTGACGACATTGACCGCTACGTCACACAGCTGGACTATGTGAGATGCCCACACTGTCCATGTTTGTCTGTCTGCTAGAGTCCCTACTTGTAACAATGACTGCTGAATCACGCATCTTTTTATTTTTTAATCTGATTTTTTTTATCGAGGTAATGGAACAAAACACAATAGAGAATTGGAATTTGGAATGTGTGCCTACATGATTTTTGCCCGTCATCTTATCTGCATGACTAGCACCCAAACCAGCACTCATGGTAAAGTGGATGGAAGAAAAACAACTCCAGTTTCAAGCCTGGAACAAGCCTGGGCGGGTAGTTTACCACTTGTTCACCAACTTTGAACAAAATGTGATGTCTTCTACAGACATACATACACACCTGACAGGGATTAACCCCACATGCGCAGACAGCCCACAAGAGACCACAGCAATAGCACTCATGTCCAGGTGGCTGATACTCAACTATAATAAGCGATTTTTCTCAACATGCTCTCTCTTTTCACAAAGATGATGCCTTACGGTTTTACTTTTACGTTTACTTTTACACCACTTTTAGTCACGGCAGATTTCTCTGCGAGAAATTCGGGCTGCTCTCCCCGGGGAAGAGCGCGTCGCCATAAGAGCAACGCACCCGTTATTTTCTTTTATTTTCCTGTCTGCAACTATATTTGTTTCTGTATCAGAGTCGATTTTTTCTACATAATTTTGGCAGGTACAACTCTCTTGTAGTCGTGGGTTCTTTTGCGTGCACTGTTTATTCCTTTTATACACAATCATGTGTAACACGCGGGACTTTGGTTGATCGTCTCATCTGAAAGACTAGCACCCAGACCACCACTCATGGTCTAATGGATGGGGGGAAAGTTTGGGGCCCAAACGGGATTCAAACCACCGCTCACTTCAACCCGGACTTTTCGCTTTCTAGACAGGCGCGTTACCTCTAGACCACCAATCCACTCTAGACCAGCGATCTACTAAACAAAATTAATAGACAACCAATTACTTTCTACTTTCTTTGTGTCTTCTTTCTTTCTTTCTTTCTTTCTTTTCTTTCTTTCTTTTTCTTTCTTTCTTTTTTCTTTCTTTTCTTTCTTTCTTTCTTGTCTTTCTTTCTTTCTGTCTGTCTTTTTTTTTAATAACTGACAGCATATGAGAACAAATCCAGCATCCTTGCTCTTCTTCAGCTGCATCCTTGTTCGTCCTAGCTCCCACCACTACCGTAGTAGGCTACAGGGAAGAACAGTGAATACAGCGGCCTTGTTGGCTGGGTAAAGAAGGGCTTCATTGTTGTCTGTCTCCATGATGGGCCGATGATGATGGTGTCTGGGTGTTGATTGCTTTCATTCCTCAGCTCTCTGATAAGTGTATCTAAGAACAAGGCTGTGTCTGATGTGTAGGCTATGAAAGTGCGCGCGTGTGTGTGTTGTGTAGTAGAGAGAAGAGAGAGAGAGAGAGAGAGAGAGAGAGAGAGAGAGAGAGAGAGAGAGAGAGAGAGAGAGAGAGAGAGAGAGAGAGAGAGAGAGAGAGAGAGAGAGAGAGAAGAGAGAGAGAGAAGAGAGAGAGAGAGAGAGAGAGAGAGAGAGAGAGAGAGAGAGAGAGCAGTCCAGCCAGCCAGCCAGCCAGCCAGCCAGCCAGCCAGCAAACCAGTCTGTAATTAAAGATCATTCATTCATTTGTTTATTTATTTACTCCTCTCTCACTCTCCCACTCTCTCCCCTCTCCTCTACCTCTCTTCCCCCCCTCCCCTCTCCTTAAGGATCTGAAGTCAGCACACAGAAATCAAACGAATCCCTCAAAACATCCAACAACACACTGTATATATCACGTATCCATCGCTACTATACATACTGTCTCTGTCAGACCCGATTGATGCTGCTGATTCATCTAGCTACTGCTTGAAAATGCACAGTCTTCAAAGACAGACACAACTAAACAGTATTCTCCAGAGTTAATGTTTACTTCGCTTCCACCTACTCCCCCCTCCCCTTCACCGCAATCTAACCAACCCCCCTTCACCCCGAACCCCAATATATCCATTGCAAGACCTGCAGTGATACACCTTCACCCTCCTCCATCATCATGCTACAGCTGCTTACTTACCTGTGATTACTCTGCCCCCCTCTTTCCCCCTCCGCCTCCTAAAGCTAAAAAGAAAAATGGTTAGTCTCCAGTAAGTAAAGGGCCATGGTGTGTATGAATGTAGGGTGTGTTATCTGCAGTCAGCCCAGCCGTGCTGTCTCTTTCAACAAGCAAAACCGTTTGGACTTTGTCTGATACACTGGGGGAACCCAGCAATCGCCACATGTTCTGGAGTTTATTAGCTGAAAGCATCTCTCTGTCTGTCTGTCTGTCTGTCTGTCTGTCTGTCTGTCTGTCTGTCTGTCTGTCTGTCTGTCTGTCTGTCTGTCTGTCTGTCTGTCTGTCTGTCTTGTCTGTCTGTCTGTCTTCTCTCTCTCTCTCTCTCTCTCTCTCTCTCTCTCTCTCTCTCTCTCTCTCTCCTCTCTCTCTCTCTCTCTCTATCTCTCTCTCTCTCATGCCCAATTTGCTTTTGTATTGTGGCCTAAGGCCAATGTACAGTAAAAGTCTGAAGTCTGAAGTCTGAAGTCTGAAGTCTGAAGTCTCCCCCCCCCCCCCCCCCCTCTCCTCTCTCTCTCTCTTACCTCTCTCTTTTTCTCTGTCCTCTCTTGTCCCTCCCCCCCTCTCTATCTCTCTGTGCAAAATACCGGACATCATGATCAAAACCCAAGCTGTGACTGACTGGAAAAAGTAATGATGATGGGTTTTGACAAGTAGAAAGGGAGAGACATACAACTCTATCAACAATTTTAAAGGCTACCAGAGTTGCTGAATTAATGTTGTGTCCAAACATTAAACCCGTCACCTCTTTTTTCTGTGAATAAAAAAAGAGAACAAAGGGGTATAAAAGGCAGCTTTTTTTGGAGCGAAAACAAAACAACAACAAACAAGCAAAAAAACAGCAGAAAACAACAAATTAGTTTTGAGTTTTAAAAGTGTTTATAGGTTTTTCTTTCCCTTTTGCTGTTCATCATGATTTCTTTCTTTTAGATTTCTTTTCTCTTCTTTAATCTTTTCCTGCGTTTTCTTGTAAGCCGATGTGACAGAATGGACTAGGCTGGTTTTCGTTTCTTTAACCCCTCTTCTCATTTGATTCTTGAGAAGAAGCCGCACTGGGGCACTAAAGTAAAGATGTCTGGCGCTGTGTCTTAGCAAAATTGAACCTGGCAGTGATTATCCATATCCGTATCCAGGTGCCAGTGTGCATTCTGTTGAATTGTATTGTTTTGTTTTTTGTTGGCATTTTATTGTATTGTGTTGTGTTGTGTTGTATTGTGTTGTATTTTATTGTCTTGTGTTGTATTCTATTCAATTACTCTATTATTCAAATACAAAATACAAAAATACAAATACAAAATTGTATTGCGTTGTATTGCCTTATATTGACTTTCGTTGCATTGTATTGTTTTGCATTGCATTGTATTGTAATGCATTGTATTGTACAAAATCAGTCAGACATGATACACACGCGTGCACACACACGCGCACACGCATGTGCACACACACGTGTTCACATACACACGTGCACTCACACGCACACACTTCTTTGTCTCCGTTCTGAAATAATTCACAAGCTCATGTATCCATTCCTCACAAACCATATTCATAAATGCAATCACAGTGGAAGATCTCAATGCACGCCTATTTGAGAGAGAGAGAGAGAGAGAGAGAGAGAGAGAGAGAGAGAGAGAGAGAGAGAGAGAGAGAGAGAGAGAGAGAGAGAGAGAGAGAGAGAGAACACTGAACACTGAACACTGAACACTGAACACTGAACTGATTTAATGTACATTTGCCATGGACCACAATACATTTCTTGGGCTTGGGATGGAACAAAGGGTTCATTCGTATCATAGGCAAGGCAAATGCACAAAAGGTATAGATTCATGCTGATCAAAAGAAGAAAAACACACATTATTCTAAATCATGATTATGAATCTAACATGAAACAAAACCAAATCACAGAAACATAATTTCTAGGGAAAATTGTGGAAATCATGCATATCAATTACGTAACGAATCATAAAAGTTTTCAAAATACATCCTGAATTAGCATTTTCTTTCTTTTATTGACAGAATGAAAAACATATCTAGACAAACTGTGCCTGTACTCATCATTTGTTCCACTGAACAGATCGTGCAATGGTACGTTGATACATTTACTTAAGAATCTTTCTCTCAAGTCATGGTATACGTAACATTCCCATAAAAAGTGGGCTTCATGTTCAACTTTCGTTTTACAGAAGGGACACATTTTTTCTCGATTATTCTCACTATGTCTATATACATTATTATTAAGGGGTAGAACATTAAATCTGGCTTGAGTAATTGCGACTCGAAAGCAGTAGACATCAATAGAGTTTATATACTCCTCTTTTACAAAAATACTTTTAAATGATCTGTAATTTTCATACCTCTCTTTATCTCTTATAGTCCCCTCCCATTCTTGAATGAACATATCTATTAATCTTTGTTTAAACATACGTAAGAAAAGTTTTACATCCCCAACACCTTGTTGCATCCAAACTATGTTAAAACCCGTTTCACACAAAAGTTCTCTTATTTTGGAAATCCAGCAGTATTTACCATTTCTATCTAACTCTAACAGCATGCAGTAAGCAGAGAGAGAGAGAGAGAGAGAGAGAGGAGAGAGAGAGAGAGAGAGAGAGAGAGAGAGAGAGAGAGAGAGAGAGAGAGAGACAGAGACAGAGACAGAGACAGAGACAGAGACAGACAGACAGACAGACAGACAGACAGACAGAGGGAGAGAGAGAGAACACAGAGAGAGAGAGAGAGAGAGAGAGAGAGAGAGAGAGAGAGAGAGAGAGACAGACAGACAGACAGACAGACAGACAGACAGACAGACAGACAGACAGACAGACAGACAGATAGACAGACAGACAGACAGACAGACTGACAGACAGACAGACAGACAGACAGACAGACAGACAGACAGACAGACAGACAGACAGAGAGGCAAAGAGGGGGAGGGGTGGAAAGAGAGACAGTGAGACAGAAACAGACAGACAGAGACAGACAGAGACAGACAGAGAGAGAGACAGATACAGATACATATACAGATACAGAGACAGAGAGAACGCACGTGCGCGCGACAGAGATGCAGATAGACAGACTGTATAGAGACAGAGAGACAGTCAGAGAGAAACAGAGAGGTGAGAGAGAGAGAGGCAGATCGATAGAGACAGAGACAGAGACAGAAACAGAGAGAGAGAGAGAGAGAGAGAGAGAGAGAGAGAGAGAGAGAGAGAGAGAGAGAGAGAGAGAGTCAAAGAAGGGAGAGAAAGAGAGAGAGAGTTAGAGAGACAGCTACAGAGACAGACAGAAAGACAGACAGACAGACAGACAGAGAGTCTGAAAGAAGCTAAGTGACAGTAAAAATGATGAATAAAGCAAACCACTGGAAACAAACAAAGACAGAGGGGAGACAAAGAAAAACAAACACAAAATAAAAAATAAAAACCTAAATCAAAAAAGAAAAGAAGACTGAGAAAAAAAAATGGCAGAAGAGTATAAAAAAACTGTCCAAGAGAAATAAAAAAAAAAAGAAAGATGAAAAAGAAAGTTTTTTTTTGTAAAGTCGGCAGTAAATCATGAATGAGCGCGGAGAGGAAAAAAGAATACAGGTAAAGTTAAAAAAAAAACTGTAACAAAAAAACCTGATATTAAGACAAATGGAACAAACACAGAGAAAAGACACATTTCTTGAACAAAAAGGGATACAACAGAGTGGAAAGAGGAATATTTATAAAGGTAGGGCAAGAAAAAGAAAAGGAGAGAAAAAAAAAGTCCTCAAACAAACACACACACATACACATACACACACGCGCGCGCGCACACGTACACACACACGCACACAAACACACACGCACGCACGCACGCACGCATGCACGCACGCACGCACGCATACTCACACAGAAAGAGAGAGAGAGAGAGAAAGAGAGAGAGAGAGAGAGAGAGAGAGAGAGAGAGAGAGACAGACAGACAGACAGACAGACAGACAGACAGACAGACAGACAGACAGACAGACAGACAGACAGACAGACAGACAGAGACAGAGAGATACAGACAGAGACAGACAGAGAGAGCGAGAAACAGAGACAGAGAGAAGGACCAACAGACACACACGGATATAAACCCGCAGCCAGAATGATTGAAAAAGGCAGATTAGCCAGACAGACAAAAATGACAGACAGCCAACACCACAACGACAACGACAAATAGAAAAAAAATGGGAAAAGACAGACAAAGCAGACAGACACCTAGCACCACAACGACAACGACAAATAGAAAAAAAAGGGAAAAGACAGACAAAGCAGACAGACACCTAGCACCAAAACAACAACGACAAATAGAAAAAAAATGGGAAAAGACAGACTAAGCAGACAGACACCTAGCACCAAAACAACAACGACCAAAATAAATAGAAAAAAATTGAAAAAAAAGACATGGCCAAGTGAAGTGTGTTGAAAATGGACAGTGATGAACTGTGTCTCACCCTTTCTCAGGCAATCAGGTCCAGACAGTACAGATGACACGGTACAGGGCCAGGGAATCAGCCAGCCTCCCTCACTCCTCACAGCCACTACTGTTCAGACATCCAGCCCCTGGGGTCTTCAGTCTACACTGTCGTTAGATGACTCGACAGCACCCAAAGCTCTGAAAAAGATCGTAGTTGTTTTGGTGTTTTTTTTAAAGGAGTTACTGAGATACTAAAATTCAATGAAGAGAGCACTAACAAAAATAATTTGTAAAAAAATCTCAAAGGGAAAGGTTTGCCGAGCTTAAAAAACGATGTAATGTAAAATTGTTGTATTTCTCCTGTCTCACGCACACACGCACACATGCACGCACGCACACACGCACGCACACTCGCACGCCGTGCGTGCGGGCGTGCACACACACACACACACACACACACACACATACACACACACACACACACAAATCGTTTTCCAATCGATATCATCAATATCAATGCCATGATGTTCTGGTTTCTACAAGTCGTTTGTGAAGATCTTCAGAAATACAAGGACTTGAACGGAACAACAATCAAATTAAAGCTGCCTTTTGGAGATTGGAGGAGGGGGTTCCTGGTTCTTATCTGGGGTATGGGATAGCTCAGTGGTCAGAACACTCGCTTTCCGCAAGCTAAGGTTAAGCAGCATCGAGCGCGGTTGCCAAGTAGATGGGTGACCGTTTGCGCGCCTTGGCTTCAGTACAGTTCCCCACTCCACCTGCCTGTAAATGGGTACCTGCGCTCTTTAGGGTCAGGGAAGATAAAGCAGCGAAGGAGAGGAGATGGGCGCCGCCCTCAACATGCTGGCCCC
>CM060318.1:3550718-3555718 GCA_030674155.1 Stramonita haemastoma
TCTCTCTCTGTCTCTGTCTCTGTCTCTCTCCTCTGTCTCTGTCTCTGTCTCTCTCCTCTCTACTCTCTCTCTCTCTCTCTCTCTCTCTCTCCTCTCTCTCTCTCTCTCTCTCTCTCTCTTCTCATGCCCAATTTGCTTTTGTATTGTGGCCTAATATAAGGCCAATGTACAGTAAAAGTCTGAAGTCTGAGGTCTGAAGTCTGAAGTCTTCCCCCCCCCCTCTCTCTCTCTCTCTCTCTCTCTCTCTCTCTCTCTCTCTCCTCCTCTCTCTCTCTCTCTCTCTCTCTCTCTCTCTCTCTCTTCTCAATCTACTACCTCTCTCTTTATCTCTGTCTCTCTTGTCCTCCCTCCTCTCTATCTCTCTGTGCAAAATACCGGACATCATGATCAAAACCCAAGCTGTGACTGACTGGAAAAAGTAATGATGATGGGTTTTTGACAAGTAGAAAGGGAGAGACATACAACTCTATCAACAATTTTAAAGGCTACCAGAGTTGCTGAATTAATGTTGTGTCCAAACTTTAAACCTGTCACCTCTTTTTTCTCTGTGAATAAAAAAGAGAACAAAGGGGTATAAAAGGCAGCTTTTTTGGAGCGAAAACAAAACAACAAACAAACAAGCAAAAAAACAGCAGAAAACAACAAATTAGTTTGGAGTTTTAAAAGTGTTTATAGGTTTTTCTTTCCCTTTTGCTTTTCATCATGATTTCTTTCTTTTAGATTTCTTTTCTCTTCTTTAATCTTTTCCTGCGTTTTCTTGTAAGCCGATGTGACAGAATGGACTAGGCTGGTTTTCGTTTCTTTAACCCCTCTTCTCATTTGATTCTGGAGAAGAAGCCACACTGGGGCACTAAAGTAAAGATGTCTGGCACTGTGTCTTAGCAAAAATTGAACCTGGCAGTAATTATCCATATCCGTATCCAGGTGCCAGTGTGCATTGTGTTGCATTGTATTGTTTTGTGTTTTGTTAGCTTTTTATTGTGTTGTGTTGTGTTGTACTGGGTTGTATTGTGTTGTATTGTTCTGTGTTGTATTCTATTCAATTACTCTATTATTCAAATACAAAGACAAAAATACAAAAACACAATTGTATTGTGTTGTATTGCCTTATAACTGACTTGCGTTGCATTGTACTGTTTTGCATTGCATTGTATTGTAATGCATTGTATTGTACACAAATAAGTCAGACATAATACACACGCGTGCACACACATGCGCACACGCATGTGCACACAAACGTGTTCACATACACACGTGCACTCACACGCACACACTTCTTTGTTTCGGTTCTGAAATAATTCACAAGCTCACGTATCCATTCCTCACAAACCATATTCATAAATGCAATCAAAGTGGAAGATCTCAATGCACGCCTATTTGAGAGAGAGAGAGAGAGAGAGAGAGAGAGAGAGAGAGAGAGGAGAGAGAGAGAGAGGAGAGGAGAGAGAGAGAGAGAGAGAGAGAGAGAGAGAGACAGACAGACAGACAGACAGACAGACAGGACAGACAGAGAGACAGAGAGACAGAGAGACAGAGACAGAGAGACAGAGACAGAGAGAGAGAGAGAGACAGACAGACAGACAGACAGGCAAAGAGGGGGAGGGGTGGAGAGAGAGCTAGAGAGACAGTGAGACAGAAACAGAGACAGACAGAGAGAGAGAGACAGATACAGATACAGAGACAGAGAGACACACGCGTGCGCGAGAGAGAAGCAGGTAGACAGACTGTGCAGAGACAGAGAGACAGACAGAGAGGAAGAGAGAGGTGAGAAAGAGAGAGGCAGACAAACAAATAGATCGATAGAGACAGAGAGACAGAAAGAGAGAGAGAGAGAGAGTCAAAGAGGGGAGAGAGAGAGAGAGAGAGAGAGAGAGAGAGAGAGAGGAGAGAGAGAGAGAGAGAGAGAGAGAGAGAGAAGAGAGAGAGAGAGAGAGAGAGAGAGAGAGAGTCAAAGAAGGGAGAGAAAGAGAGAGAGAGAGAGAGAGTTAGAGAGAGAGACAGACAGAGAGACATACAGACAGACAGACAGACAGACAGACAGTCAATCCGACAGACAGACAGACAGACAGAGAGTCTGAAAGAAGCTAAGTGACAGTAAAAATGATGAATAAAGCAAACCACTGGAAACAAACAAAGACAAAGGGGAGACAAAGAAAAACAAACGCAAAATAAAAAAACAAACGCAAAATAAAAAATAAAAAACCTAAATCAAAAAAGAAATGAAGACTGAGAGAAAAAATGGCAGAAGAGTATAAAAAAAACTGTCCAAGAGTAAATAAAAAATAAATAAAAAAAAGATGAAAAAGAATGGGTTTTTTTTGGTAAAGTCGGCAGTAAATCATGAATGAGCGCGGAGAGGAAAAAAAAGAATACAGGTAAAGTTAAAAAGAAATATGTAACAAAAAAAAACTGATATCAAGACAAATGGAACAAACACAGAGAAAAGACACATTTCTTGAACAAAAAGGGATACAACAGAGTGGAAAGAGGAATATTTATAAAGGTAGGGCAAGAAAAAGAAAAGGAGAGAAAAAAAAAGTCCTCAAACAAACACACACACACATACACACGCGCGCGCGCGCACGTACACACACACGCACACAAACACACACACGCACGCACGCACGTATGCACGCATGCACGCACGCACGCATGCTCGTAGAGAAAGAGAGGAGAGAGAGAGAGAGAGAGAGAGGAGAGAGGAGAGAGAGAGAGAGAGAGAGAGAGAGAGGAGAGAGAGAGAGAGAGAGGAGAGAGAGAGAGAGAGAAAGAGAAAGAGAAAAAGACAGATAGACAGACAGACAGAGACAGAGAGATACAGACAGAGACAGACAGAGAGAGAGCGAGAAACAGAGACAGAGAGAAGGACCAACAGACACACACGGATATAAACCCGCAGCCAGAATGATTGAAAAAGGCAGATTAGCCAGACAGACAAAAATGACAGACAGCCAACACCACAACGACAACGACAAATAGAAAAAAAATGGGAAAAGACAGACAAAACAGACAGACACCTAGCACCAAAACAACAACGACAAATAGAAATAAAAATTAATGGAAAAAAGACATGGCGAAGTGAAGTGTGTTGAAAATGGACAGTGATGAACTGTGTCTCACCCTTTCTCAGGCAATCAGGTCCAGACAGTACAGATGACACGGTACAGGGCCAGGGAATCAGCCAGCCTCCCTCACTCCTCACAGCCACTGCTGTTCAGACATCCAGCCCCTGGGGATCTTCAGTCTACACTGTCGTTAGATGACTCGACAGCACCCAAAGCTCTGAAAAAAATCGAATTTGCTTTTTTTTAAGGAGTTACTGAGATACTAAAATTTCATGAAGAGAGCACTAACAAAAATAATTTGTAAAAAATCTCAAAGGGAAAGGTTTGCCGAGCTTCAAAAACGATGTCATGTAAAATTGTTGTATTTCTTCTGTCTCACGCACACACGCACGCACACACGCACGCACACTCGCACGCCGTGTGTGCGGGCGTGCACACACACACACACACACACACACACACACACACACACACCACACACACACACACACACACACACACACACACACACACACACACACACACACACACACACACAAATCGTTTCCAATCGATATCATCAATATCAATGCCATGATGTCCTGGTTTCTACAAGTCGTTTGTGAAGATCTTCAGAAATACAAGGACTTGAACGGAACAACAATCAAATTAAAGCTGCCTTTTGGAGATTGGAGGAGGGGGTTCCTGGTTCTTATCTGGGGTATGGGATAGCTCAGTGGTCAGAGCACTCGCTTTCCGCAAGCTAAGGTTAAGCAGCATCGAGCGCGGTTGCCAAGAAGATGGGTGACCGTTTGCGCGCCTTGGCTTCAGTACAGTTCCCCACTCCACCTGCCTGTAAATGGGTACCTGCGCTCTTTGTGGGTCAGGGAAGTTAAAGCAGTGAGGGAGAGGAGATGGGCGCCGCCCTCAATATGCTGGCGCCAAGAGAAGCTGAGGTCTCTGATGCCTTGCTCCCCTACGACCACGTAGGTTATGGGACACCTTTACCACCACCACCTACCTGGTTCTAACTTTGACACTGACCCTTATTATTCCGAGAGTCACAGACATGCGTCTACAAACTGAGATCCTATGTGGAAATACATAATTATGCATAAACGTTTAGCACACAGATTAACCCTCCAACCCCACCCTCCCTCCTTTAATTTCAACAGAAACATAACCACCCTGCAATATATCTGTCATTCGAAGAGGAAGGAATTGCACCAAGCTTAGATCGCCGAAGATACTTTCTCACAAAAATCCAAAACCAAAACAAAATCAGATCAAGGAAATGAAAAGAGAATTGCTTTTTCAATCAAATTAGATATGGAGATGTTGTCATTGAAATGCAAAGCGCTGCTAAGAATACATGAGTGGATATGTCATCTACAGTTTCCTTGATGGGGATAAGGTATCTTTCCTGTGTTATATTGATCTCTCTGTCTCTGTCTCTGTCTCTGTCTCACTTTCTCTCTCTCTCTCTTCTCTCTCTCTCTCTCTCTCTCTCTCTCTCTCTCTCTCTCTCTCTCTCTGTCTCTCTCTCTCTCTGTCTCTCTCTCTCTCTGTCTCTCTCTCTCTCTGTCTCTCTCTCTCTCTCTCTCTCTCTCTCTCTCTCTCTCTCTCTCTCTCTCTCTCTCTCTCTCTCTCTCTCTCTCTCTCTCTCTCTCTCTCTGTGGAATGTTTGACAACTTTCATGCATCGTACATTTTGAACGTCCCCTTGCATAAAGGGTTTCTAACTGTTCCTAAAAAATATGACAAGAACGACAGACATATATACTTGAGGTCTTCATCTTTTCATTTAACTAAATTTTCACATGTGAAATATCCACTGAGTCTCATTGAAACAGGTTTTAACTGTTTACAGCATTTTTATTTCTCAAAGGAGAGTTGGAGTTTCTTGTTAAAGAGAACTAACTGTTCAATATACTTCACCTTTACCTGTCCCGTAATC
>CM060318.1:3560718-3580718 GCA_030674155.1 Stramonita haemastoma
CACTTTACAACCCAGTAACGGTTTACGTGACTACAAGCTGGCCATCTTCTACAATGCTGGGTTGGGATGGGGTTTTAAGGTTTTTTTTTCCGATGGTTGGAAATTTATATTTTGGGGAAGAATAGCAATCGTTTCTCACGCTCTGTCTGATAGATGATGCTAGTTTATATTATTTGTATTGTTGCAGTAACTAACCCAGTGCATTAGACGATCATTACTGCGTGATTAGCGCAATGTCACCAAGGGTGGGAGGTTGAGTACTTTAACCGATGTAAAAGCGCATCTCCTCTCCCTCGCTGCTGTACCTTCTCTAACATTAAAGAGGGCAGGTAACCATTTACAGCTGGGTGGATTGGGGGACTGTACTGAAGCCAAGACGCGGAAACGTTCCTCTATCGATACTGCTTAACCTTAGCTTAGGGAAAGCGAGTGTTCTTACCACTGAACTATTCTGTCTCCATTGTTATTCAGGTCCTCTGTAAATAGAAATAAATATGCCGCAGGTGGGATGGCCCTATGTGCCTTTGCAAACCTCTGTTTCAGTTTCTTTTCCATTTCCAAACCCTTACTATAGGTGATTTCTTAGAGTCACAAGGTCTGAGAGAAAAAAACAACAAAACAAACGTAGAACATTCTTGATCTACTGTCAGTCCAGAGACACAAATGTTAGCTGACATTGGTAAGCGCAGACTGAGATACGTTGGTCGTGCCAACAGAAATACACAGACAGATCACGACGACACTTCTCCAAAGTAAGGTTTAAAGGTGGGACATGGGGATTGAAACTGATGAAATTTTGTTTACAAGCCCATGATAAAAGTTACGCCATATATTGAAAGGGCATCACTTGTTAAGTATAAAAATTAAAGAATTACTCAGTTTTCTGCACTGTTGCCATGGAAACAATCCAATATGGCTGCCAAAACTAAATGTTTCAAACTCCTAAACCTTTTAGTTTATAACAAGTTAAAGTCACCTGTTTCTACAGACATTTTTTACAACCTGAATTGTTTCAATTCACACAGGGAGCACTTTAGAGATATATCCAGACATTTTTTTATTCTGAAAAACATGACTTTGGGTACTTTTGGACCCTTGTCTACCCTTAAGGCAGAAGGAAAAGAGCCAGACCAACAATATCCTACATTGCCAACATCACTGAGGTCAGTGGTCTGGGAGATCGTAGCGGAGCCACAGCGAGAGAGAGAGCGGGCCCTGGTGGCATTGTGTGGACCTAGCTCCTATTGGCTACAGGGACGATGGAGATAGTGGAATAGTGTTGAAATACTAGGCATAAGCTGAAGTTTTTAAAGTTAACAGATTAATGTTTATGGAGCATCTCGTTATTAATCTTACTCCAAGTCTTAACTCTCATGTTATTAGTTGAGCGTTTAATGAGTGGTGTCTTGTGTCTTTTGAATTTGATCAGGCACTAATGGCCACCATCGCCAAAATGACGCAGCATTAGTTTGTAAAGGACTTTTGGTGCTAAAGGTCTCAGTATGGCCCGACAATCATGCCTTTCTTTTATCTATTCATGAGCTCTGCAGAAGCGAAAAAAAAAACCCACACCAACCAACAAACAAATACAACTTGCAACAATGTAGAATGTAGCTGTGTGTCAAGATAACTAGAGAGCATCACGACAATGTTGATCTTAAGTCCATATTGTGTCTCTGAATTTCTCTATCTGCCTGCCTGTCTGTCTGCCTGCCTGCCTGCCTGCCTGTCTGTCTGTCTGTGTCTGTCTGTCTGTCTGTCTGTCTGTCTGTCTGTCTGTCTGTCTGTCTGTCTGTCTGTCTGTCTGTCTCTCTCTCTCTCTCTCTCTCTCTCTCTCTCTCTCTCTCTCTCTCTCTCTCTCTCTCTCTCTCTCTCTCTCTCTCTCTCTCTCTTCTTTTATTACCTGGCTCTCTACTGATGCAAAATTTAATAGACCAAAAAGCTAGAAGCTACCAGAGTCCAGAAAACTACACAGCATCAGGACATCGTGAGACATAAACAGCACGGTGAGGTTTTTTATAGTTCTGTTTTATCTGTTTCATTAAGAGACAGGGTTTTATTAGCTTGTGACCGCAACTGGGGCAGTGAGAAATGTAAAAAATAATCTTTGTGTTCGTTCTGTGATTAGAGAGAGAGAGAGGTCCAAAGTTCACTTAAGGTGAGATTTAGCTAATACGGCCGTTTTTTTGTTTTTTTTTGTTTTTACCCCATCACGACAGTAACCTCATTCTAGGGATAAGAAACAATATGAACTGTAATGTATTATGATTTGCATTTGTAAAAAAAAACAACAACAGACAAAATGTTTGGACACTGCAGTGTGACAGAGATAAAAAAATATGGCCAGGAGTTTTTACTATGCTATGTAACTCTACAGAGTTACCCTCTCTGTCTGTCTGTCTGTCTGTCTGTCTGTCTGTCTGTCTGTCTGTCTGTCTGTCTGTCTGTCTGTGTCTGTCTGTCTGTCTGTCTGTCTCTCTATCTCTCTCTGAATGTATGTGTGTATGTGTGCGTGTGCGCGCGCGCACGCGTGCGTGGTGTTTGCGATCTTTAGATATAAATACACTACCCTGACTTCTGTAATTCTATGGTACACGCCACATAAATGAGTTGTGTTTCTAATTGTTTTTTTTGTGGTGTTATTCGTAGCTCTGTCTTACATGACGCGTTCGGGCGTGAAGACGATTTGGGAAAACAGTCGACTGATTCAACTTAGACTGAAAAAGATTCATGTGTGTACGAGATAGAAAGGGAGGGATGAAGAGGAGATGGAAACAGAGAGAGAGAGAGAGGGGAGAGAGAGAGAGAGAGAGAAGGAGAGAGAGAGGAGAGAGAGGAGAGGGGAGAGAGAGAGGGAGAGAGAGAGAGTGAGAGAGAGAGAGAGAGGAGGGGGAGAGAGAGAGAGAGAGAGAGAGAGAGAGAGAGAGAGGAGAGAGAGAGAGAGAGAGAGAGAGAGAGAGAGAGAGAGAGAGAGAAAAGAACAAACAGAGACAGAAACAAACACACACACACACACACACACACACACACACACACACACACACACACACACACACACACACCAATACACACACACACACACACACAGAGCCAGACATAAAGAACTAGAGAAACACAAAAGACACCAGTCAGTCAGCTCAGACAGAAAGACAGAGAGCGAAGTGGGAAAGATAGAGAGACACCACAAAAAAGACAAGCGAGACCAAAAGCAGCAAATCCAAACATTCCTTTCTGATATGGGCACCGGGAGAAGACCAAGACTAGGAAGCCAGTGCTGCTAAGTTCATAGGAATTGTACCACAGGACGTTCAGCTAGGAACGATCTCTCAGGCCATAGGCACAGCACGTGCGACTAGCAAGCACTTAGCGTAGGTCCGAGAGAGAAACCACAGCAATTCTTCTTTCATTTGTCAGAGTGGGGATAGCTCCTTGTTTACAACTAATAGGGCTGTGTCGCTGGTTTTATAGTTAGGGCTACTGCTTCAAAGAGAAGAGGCAGACAGAGGACACGATGGGAAGACAACATCAGAGAGTGGACAGGCCTTGGACGGAGCGATCTGCTACGGAGGGCAGAGGAGTGGAGGAAGCTGGTTGCAAAATCTTCAGTGGTGCCCCCCACGGTCCGCGGGACTATGGGACAGGTGATGGTGAACCTGCTTTAAATGATAAAGTGATTGTTTTGTTTTAGAAATCGTCGCTTTTTGGGGGGTGGGGTGGGGTGGGGGGGATACATTACATTTTCCCAGGTTGGAAGGTTAGTTTTGTTTAGGCTGGAAGAGAGATGTGTTTATGTTTAGCACTCCATCAGTCTAGTCTCTATATCATCTGCAGCATTTTTCTGATCAGATTTATGCATTCTCCAAAGCCATACACATCAAACGCTTTTTCCTGAAACTGTGGCAAAGCCAAAAAGCATAGAATTAAAGAATATGTTTTTATTCTAATGACAGGACAACATGAAGAGAAAAAACAACGAAAAAAAACAACAAAAAACAATGAAACACGGATGAGTGTCCAGCAATTTTTTTTATGAGATCGATGACCCCCTCTGAATGTTTTCAATGCTTTCATTGTTTAAATCTAGCCAATCCTAACTGTACAGACACCTTAACTTTCACTCCAGAATCTGTTACATGACTATACACATTTTCGGATTTTTTTCCCATGGAAGTGGTCAGTCACCCTCTATAAACCACAGTGTAGACACAGAGCTTTATTTACGCTGCGCAGGGGTTGTCCCCTTCTTTTCGTCACAATGTTACGACGTTAAGCGTGGTTTATCAGCACTTTGGCAAAACACTTAACTGACTGCACACAAACACACACACGCGCGCGCGCGCGCGCACGCACACAAACTTTCTCACATGCGCGTACACACACAGACGCACGCACACACGCACACGCACACACACAAGACGAACAACACACACACACACACACACACGCACCACACACACACACACACACACACACACACACACACACACACACACACACACACACACACACACGCACACGCACGTACACATACATACTCTCTCTCTCTAACTATATCTTACACACTAACACACGCAGGCACCCACGCACGCACGCACCACACACACACATACATACACACACAATCTCATAATCACTATTCAGTGGAAGGACGTTAAACTGAAGAACTAATTAACTCTGCTAGCTGCTTCACTAATAAATAAACACGAGTAGTCAGACTGACAGGTAAACACTCAGAAGAGACACTGCCATAACTACTTTTTTTTAAAAGTATGAACTAAGATGGTTTTTGCTCTTAGTTTATTGGTTGAAGTCTGGGAAAAACAGAGTTAGGTAAAACAGTAATGAAAAAAATGCTGCCTCAGAAAAAATATTTCAACTGAAACAATTACTGAGGCTTGTTTTAAGAAAAGTACATTAAGGCTGTTAAAGTAAAAAAACACAGAAACCAGAGCACTTACATTCATTAGTGACCATTGGTAATTAAAGATGCCAGACACACCGATATTGCCTGAAGCGTAACTGGAGACAGTAAAAACACTGTAAAAGACATCTGCTTTCTGAGTGGAATTGTTCTTACTTTCCATTGACTTCGTGTTGGTTGTGTTAAAACAATAACAACGAGGGATGAGATACCTATCTCCTGATTGGATTGGCTTTCTGCTGACTCTTACTTACAGTATCTTGTATCCTGGATCCAATTTAGCATCTAGCTTTTTTAGATAAAATGAGATGACAAGCCGAGAGCATGAAATAAAAAGAAAATGCTACAGATGTGAATTTTCATTTGTTTGGAATAACCAAAGAGTAGAATCTATTTCGGCATTTATCACAGTTTTCAGAGAACTGTAGATTACAGATGACAGGAATAGAATAGATGCATGTATTGAATCGAGTGAAAGGTTTTAATCATAATTATGCTTTGCTGAAGCACAATCATTTAATGGAATCATACTTTAAAATGAATCTGAATACATTAGTAAGAAATATCTGAATTAAATTTAGATTCAGAGTTTCATCTGTTATAAATATTGATACATTTAGCAAGATTCTATAAAACAACTAATACAAGTCCGTCGTTATGTCCATTGTGTAAGTCTGATAGGGAGGATGTAATTCATTTAATATTTTTATGGCCAGCATATGACGACCATCAGAGAATATATTGCAGAAAAATATTACGGTGATCCTTGTGCAATTAGGTTATGTCTTTTACTATAGTCCTCCAATAAAACGCATTAAGGAAATGTCATTGTATATATATAAATCACTAACAAGAAGAAATATTACCTTAAGTTAAAGGCTGTAGTGTACTGTTTCCATGAAAATTTGATTTCTTTCGCAAAATGAGTGCCATTCAATTTGGTATAACTATATTTTACAGGCACTTCAGAATGGGCCAATCGCCTTCCTGAATAAATATTATTCGCATTTGCCTTCTCTCTCTCTCTCCCTCCCTCATTCGATCCCCCTCCCCCCCCCCTCTCTCTCTCTCTCTCTCTCTCTCTCTCACAAATACATACACGCGCGCGCACGCACACACATATACACAAACAAAGACACGCATACATACACACATGCATGCACGCACACGCACACACTTGCATCGACGACGCAAGCACGCATATAGGCACATGCAGACACACAGACACACAGAGACACACAGAGACATAGACACAGACACCACACACATAAACACACACACACACACACACACGTCCTTCAACCCCCCCCCCCCCCCTCCCTCCTTTGCCGAATTCGCTGACACCAGAATAAACACAGAAAAGACGAAACATTAGCACGAGCAGACAAGTTTATTCCCAATCCGTATGATTTCGCAGTGAAAGCCAAAATGTTTGTAAAACAGAACTCGCTTGGCACCTGCTACCTTTGGGTGACTCTTTACCTTGGAAACTTATCTAGCCAGCCCTCCAGAGAGGCCCCGAAATAGAAGGAGCAGAGATAGAGTACAATCATCAGTCTCTCTGGAGATACCCCAAGCCATGCTGACAACACGCGTAAACATTTTCCACCCCGTTCAGCGCCATGGATCAGGAGATAGTTCAATCGTGTACCTACCTGTATGTTTTTGGATCAGTATCGCTGCATGTCTGTCAGTGACTTGTGTTGTATAAGATTGGTTTAACTTAGTGTTATTTCGTGGTGAACGTTCTACAACACACACACACACACACACACACACACACACACACACACACACACACACACACACACACACACACACACGCACACACACACACACACACACACGTACACATACACACACATAATATAATATAATATAATATAAATATATACAGCATATGAATATATATAATTATATATATACACGTATATATATAATATAATATATGATGATATGTGTTATGTATATATCTATATATCTATATATCTATATCTATATCTATCTATATATTATATATATATACATATGTGTGTGGTTGATTTACAAATAAGAGACAGACAGACAGACAGACAGACAGACAGACAGACAGACAGACAGACAGACAGACAGACAGAGAAACAGACAGACAGAGAGACAGAGGGACAGAGAGAATCGAAGACATAAACATGGTAACCAATAAGAATGAAAATAAAAGTAACATGAACTAGAAGGAAATAAAACAGATCAAAACCACTGTTAAGATTCACGAAAAAATTTCGTCAACCTCTTCATTCCAACAGCTAACTATTCGTTTGACAGGCGAAAATGAAAGAGTGTAGAAAGTTAGACTATTAATTTAGAAACACTGGAGCATGCAGTCGTGAGAGACAGCGTTCTTTAATCTGAAACTCTGGCCAGGCTAAAAGTCTGTAGCTATGATTCAGTTTTTTCTTTGATTTTACCTCCAAAACTTGTCTGTGACGGATGACTTCAGCAAATCAAAGATTTGAGTTATGTAACTTTTTTTTTATACCACTTTATGTCACAGCAAATTTCTCTGCGTGAAATTTGGGCTGCTCTCCCCGGGGAGAGCGCGTCGCCACAAGTGCAGCGCCTACCCATTAATTTTTTCCCTCAGGGATGGTGTCTAAACACGACATCTGTGAGCATGTTAGTTTTTTTTTCTTTTTTATAATTTTGTCATCCGCTCCTACCGGCACACGATGGCCTGCTCTTCCGAAAGGCGGAACGGGGTTTTAACGTGTGCGCAAGTTTTTCTGCGTGCGTTCGCACACGGGGCCTCGGTTTATAGTTTTATCCGAATGATTCAGTTCGATTTTTCGTCGAACTGGGAAGAAATGGCGAGGATGGGTACGAACCCAGAACCTCACGGTTTACTTGTTGGTAGGCAAACGTCTTAACTATCCTGCCACCTTCCTTCATGACTGAGCAGAGTTACATACACATGGATAGGGGACTAGATGTAAAAAATAAGCACATGGGTGCTTATTCCATTTTCCTTTATATAAAAGATTAAATGAAAAAAAATAGTGGATCGGTGGTCTAGAGGTAACGCACCGGTATACAAAGCTAAAAGTTTGGTTCAAAGTGTGTGGTGGTTTGATCTCCGTTTGCTCCCAAATATTTCCCCCATCCACAAGACCGTGAGTGATGGTTTGGATGCTAGTCTTTCGGATGAAACAATATACAGATATCCCTCGTGTTACAGACATTTAGTTCACATAAAAACACCTACATCAACAAGAGAGTACTTCCTGGCATAATGGCGTAGAAAAAAGCGACTCTGGTGAGGAAAGGAATAAAATGCAGAAAGGAGCAGGCAAAATGGGCGGCACTGCTAGAAGGGACACAACTACAAGAATACGGCAATAAGCCAATACATCTAACCATCTTTATTTTCAGAGGCCTTATACCTAAATTTCAAGTTCCAATGACAGGACTTGCGAGTAGCAAGGTATATAAATCCTTTGCTCTGGGAGAACTGGTAATAAACTAAAGAACTTGGAAAACTTTTTCCCTGAGAAGACGTTTCACGTTAGGGCTGTATAGACGAAGCAAACATGTGGTCAGAATGGCAACTGCAGACTCTTGATCAGACTGTGGGTTTCTGTGTTACACAGCAGCCAAAGTCTGGTGACTTTTTTACGAGGGCTTCCTGACTGAAGGTGTAGACTACAGGTTCTGAATTCGTCTGGGGAAGCTACAGGAGTCTGCACTTCCAAATGTATTACCACTAGAACATGTTCTCCATTCCCTGGATAAGCCGTTAATAGTATGAGAAGATATTAGCTTTTTGGGGCTGAGTCGATACAGGGTACGGAATAGTTCAGTGGTCAGAGCACTCGCTTTTTACAAGCTAAGGTTCATCAGCATCGAGCATGGTTTACCAAGTGGATGTGGAACCATTTGCGCGTCTTGGTTTCAGTACAGTTCCTTAGTTCATCCAGCTGTAAATGGGGTACCTGCCTTTTTCAGGGTAAGGGAAGGTAAAGCAGCGAGGGAGTGGAGATGGGCTCCGCCTTCAACATGCAGGCCCCCAGAGAAGCTGAGGTCTCTGACGCCTTGCTCTCCTACGACCACATAAGTTATGGGAGGCCTTTACCTTTTACTTTTACGATACAGGGAAGTACTATGCACAGCGTGCAGTTTACAATCTTAAAGATATCGACAACAACAAGAAGCATCTTCGTGCCTAAAGATTGCATCTTTTTTTTCCAGACTATATATAAAACAAAATGTTCCCAGACAGAACAAAACAAAAAACAAGGAAAGAAACAACCAAGAAGTTGTCCTTGATACATGAAACAAAACGAACAGTGGACAGGGCAAGAGCAAAACACACGAAACATCCTTTACATGCATAAAAAGAAAATGTTTCCAGACAGAGCCAAAAAAAAGACCCCCAAAGAAAGAGACGACCCAAAAGATGTCTTGGAGACATAAAACAAAACAAACAGTGGACAAGGCAAAAGCGAGCCACAACAAAACAGACTTTTTATGCATAAAAACAAACTATTCGAAATACGGTTGCAAAAGAAAGAAACGTGTAAACAGGTAACAGAGGCTCTCTCTTCTCTCTCTCTCTCTCTCTCTCTCTCTCTCCTCTCTCTCTCTCTCTCTCTCTCTCTCTCTCTCTCTCTCTCTCTCTCTCTGTTTACATACACACACACACGCACACACATACACCCATACCTGCACGTACGCACGCACGCCACACACACACACAAACACACAAACACACAACTACACACACATCAACACACACATACACACACACACACACACACACACACACACACAGAGTTACACACACACACAAACACACACAAACACACACACACATACACACACAGACTTGCATAGAGTTTAGAAGCAGACAGATATACTACTAGCCTTAGGGCATTTGTTCCATTTCCGATCTCAACAGCAGCAGACACACTCACTTAGATCACTTAGACTAGACTACAGTAGGGGGTAGGCATCACGGCTAAAAGGCCACTTTGGCCTCGGTACGCTTACGTCAATACTGATGTAGTACTGATTTCTGTTATTTTCACATCTGCTTTTTTTTCAAAAATTGTCATAAAGAATTCTTTTTTTCATATGCACAAAACCCACCACGTTTTTCGAAACTGTCATACAGAACTCCTTTTTTATATGCACAAAACATACAGGTTTTTTCCAAACCTGTCATACAGAATTCCTGTTTTGATATGCACAAACCATACAATTTTTTTTCAAATCTGTCATAAAGAATTCCCTTTTTGATGTGCACAAATCTCACCACTTTTTTCCCCAAAAAAACTGTCACAGAGAATTCCTTTTTTTCATATGCACAAAACCCACCACTTTTTTCGATACAGTCATTGTAATAAATCAAAGCTGGTGTCTAGGGGAAGATTTTAGGATGTAAAAAGGAACTACCCAAACCAAAACCCTGTTAATGTCAGATAAATAATGACGAAAAAGTAAAAATAAAAATCGACTGACCTGCTGACAATGGTGTTCTTAAGCAGGTGGTCGGACAGATTTACTACTTCTCTACCTTGAAAAATAAAATAAAATGAAGTGCCAGTACACCACTCTTACATATTCTTTATAGCCACTGTCATCATTAACATACTAATGTAAAAATGTTATAAATAAGTACACATAAAAGGTCCATACACACGGCAACATTAACAAGTTTTTGGAAGTCAAAACCAGGTCATTCATACCAAAAAATGTTGCTTATTGCTAATTGTTTACTGTTATCCAGGACTTAAACACCTGACCAAAGAATTAGGTGTAGTAATATTTTATTTATTATTTATTGTATACCACTTAATATCACAGCAGATTTCTCTGCGTGAAATTCGAGCTGCTCTCCCCGGGGAGAGAGAGTCGCCACAAGTGCAGCGCCTACCTATTTTTTCATTTTCTTTCATGTCCGCAACTGTATTTGTTTCCCTATCAGAGTGGCTTTTTTCTACAGAAATTTGCCAAGGACAACCCCCTTGTTGCCGTGGGTTCTTTTGTGTAGGCTAAATAATGATGTGTTACACACGGAACCCCGGTTTATCGTCTCATCCGAAAGATAAGCGCCCAGGCCACCACTCAGGGTCTAATGGGTGGGAGAAAAGTTTTGGGCCTAAACGGGGTTCGAACCACCGCACACTCCGACCCGAACTTTTCGTTTTCTAGGCGGGCGCGTTCCCACCTAGACCACCGATCCACTGGTGCAGGTCATTCTTGCGGTAAATGGTTACCTGGCCTATTTAGCAACTGGGAAAATGTGTTTTTAGAGAGAGGAGATGGACCCCACCCTCAAGATACTGACTCCTAGAGAAGCTGATGAGGTCTCTGACTCCTCGCTTCCCAGCAACCGCGTAGGTTACGAGACAGATTTACCTTTCTGGAGTTCAGGGTCTCAAATTTCACACGTCCTTATTCCTATTTTCCATTTATTTCACTCTTTCTGTAACTGACTAAAATAATGTTGCAGTGTAGGTGAAACATTCTAATCTGATAACAGTGAACTAAGGAACTAACACCGAGACTTTTGTAAGATTTTATATGCACGGCTTCCTCCCTGGGGTGGGGGCTCTTTCAGTACAAACTTTTAATGGCTTCCCCACCTTCTGAAAATGCTATGCAAAAAAATCTGTGTCTCTGTCTCTGTCTCTCTGTCTCTGTCTCTCTCTCTCTCTCTCTGTCTCTCCTCTTCTCCACCTCTGTTCCCTTCCCTCTCTCCTCTCCTTCCTCTCCTCTCCTCTCTTCTACCTTTTTTTCAAGCAAATCGGAATAATTTCACAAGCCGCTCTTCATCTGAACTTGAAAATGTAATGTATCGGCTGAGCCCAATAGACAGAAGACCCCCTGATCAGACACCATCCCAGGAGAAGACAAGGCTCTACACACCCCAGCCAATAACAATGCACCCAAAGCAAAATATATCTAGGGCCTAACGTCCCTCTGGGTCACCCCATGTGGGACATTTACTGTTTATATACCGATGTTCTGAGGCTGGGGAACGGAGTATCTCAGTGGTCAGAGCACTCGCTTTCCCCCAGCCAAGGTTAAGCAGCATCGAGCGTGGTTACCAAGTGGATGGGGAACTATTTGCGCGCCTTGGCTTCAGAACAGTTCCCCCAGTTCCCCCAGCTGTCAATGGGTACCTGCCCTTTTTAGAGTCAGGGAAGGTAAAGCAGCGAGGGAAAGGAGATGGTATCCACCCTAAATATCCTGGACCCATGGGAAGCTGAGGTCTCTGACACCTCTCTCCCTCACGACCACATAGCTTATGGGACCCCTTTACCTTTATGCTGATGTTCCCAAAGCAAGAAAAATATCAGTGGCTTCAATGTGCACAGACAACCTGTATAGCAGGCAGGTCTGGTCTTTAACTGTGCACTGTGGCCGAGCTTAAATGGATAAGCACAATCCTTAATACACCCTAACTTAATATTGTGGCTGCTTCTGTGCCTCGAAGACACAGACAGGTATGCTAAAAACGAGTTTGATCAGAAAAGAAAAGAATAATAAGAAAGAGGAAAGAAAGAAAAGGGCAACAAGAGAACGCTAAGAGGAAAGGGAGCTTACCTGACAAGGAACAGGGTAGAAAAATGTCTCTCTCTCATTAACAAAAACAACAACAAAATACGTTGGAGAACAAACGAGAAGAAAGTAGATAATAAAAAAACAACAACAAAAAGAACAATAGGAAAAAGAAAGAGAAAGAGGGAGAAAAGAAGAAAGAGAGAGAGAGAGAGAGAGAGAGAGAAGAGAGAGAGAGAGAGAGAGAGAGAGAGAGAGAGAGAGAGAGAGACAGAGACAGAGACAGACAGACAGACAGACAGACAGACAGACAGACAGACAGACAGACAGACAGAGAGAGACAGAGCCAGAGGCAGAGGCAGAGTGACAGAAAGGGGAAGGGAGGAGGGAGAGAGAGATAAAAAGAAAGAGGGAGTAGAGGTGCACACACACACACACACACACACACACACACACATACACATACACACGCGCGCACACGCGCGCGCGCGCGCACAGGTTTATACACAACCTTCTATGTGCAATTCCGAAACTTGTCTGTCGGTCTGCCTTTCTCTATCTGTCTGTCTGTCTGTCTGTCTGTCTGTCTGTCTGTCTGTCTGTCTCTGTCTATCTGTCTGTCTGTCTGTCTGTCTCTGTCTCTCTCTCTGTCTCTGACGCTATCTCTCTGTCTCTGTTTCTGTCTCCGTGTCTCTCTGTGCTGTTGTTGGGGCAGTAAACAAGCACTGCCGTCAACCCGGGTTAATGAAAGAAAAATACAACTGCCACTGAAAATTGCTGTTTTTTTCAACGCGACCTTTTCTTCTCTGTTTTTGTTCTAAATGTCATTTGCAACTCTGTCTGTCTGTCTGTCTGTCTGTCTGTCTGTCTATTTCTCTCTCTCTCTCTCTCTCTCTCCTCTCTCTCTCTCTCTCTCTCTCTCTCTCTCTCTCTCTCTCTCTCTCTCTCTCTCTCTCTCTCTCTCTCCGAGAGAGGGGGACGGGATAGCCTAGTGGTCGGAACATTGCGCTGGCAATTTGACGACCCGAGTTCGATTCCCGTTCGAGGGGAATTTTCCCCCTGGAATTAACGCCAGTGCTGACTCCACTCTCCCCCAAAATCCTTCGGATGTGACTATAAACCGAGGCCCCTTGTGCGAACGCATGCAGAACATCTTACGCACACGTTAAATCCTGTTCCGCTTTTCGTAAGTGTAGGTCACATCAGCATATGAGTCCTTATTCCATTATCCTCGACATATAACAATAAATAAATAAATAAATAAATAAATAAATAAATAAATAAATAAATAAATATGTACATGACCTTGGTCAACAAAGTATTAATTAAGTCTACACTAGACAAGATGTGCGGGGCTCTAAAGGACCTTACCTTTTAAACTGATTAGTAATCTTCCAGCTAGTACTGGCTTATGATAAATACTCCGTTTTAGTAGCTTCTGTTTGATCGGATATAAACAATCTTCTGGCTTTTCAGTTCTTAGGCTAAAGCTTTGAAGTTCACCGAAGGCTAAGATGTTTGCGTATCGGACCGGTTTTTCCCATAATTACGATAATCGCATTTCAACTTCGGGGATGCTGTCTTAACACAACACCAGAATGCGTACGTTTTTAAAATGATGATTTTGTCATAATTATTGTTCTTATCGGCACAGAAGGCCACCTCTTTCGAAAGGCAGAGCGGGTTTTAACATGTGTGCGTGATGTTCTACATGCGTTCGTACACGAGGCGTTGGTCTATAGTCTCATCCGAAGAACTTCTGGAGAAGTAGAGTGGGTACTGATGTTAATTCTAGAGGAAAAATGCCCTTGAACGGGCGTCTTAATGGTGGTTCGAACCAGGATTCGATCCTAGGTCGTCAAATCGGAGCGCAACGTTGTAACCACTAGGCTATCCCGCCCCCTGACCTAAAAAATACCCAAGAACCATAAACCTTCTGACCACGAAACGGTGCGTTCTCTCTGTCTCTGTCTCTCTCTCTGTCTCTCTCTCTGTCTCTCTCTGTCTCTGTCTCTGTCTGTCTGTCTGTCTGTCTGTCTGTCTGTCTGTCTGTCTGTCTGTCTGTCTGTCTGTCTGTCTCTCTCTCTCTCTCTCTCTCTCTCTCTCTCTCTCTCTCTCTCTCTCTCTCTCTCTCTCTCTCTCTCTCTCTCTCTCTCTCTCTCCCTCCCTCCCTCCAACATGCTCTGGCTCTTCAGCAGTTAATAAAGACTGACACGCTCTTTATTAACTGCCGACATGATTTTTTAGACACCATTTCCCTTATCTGCCCCCCCCCCCTTCTCCCCCTCCCCCCTCTCCCTGTGGGGGACACCGAAGATAAATCAAACTTGAAGTGCAACCCAAACAAACTGTTTTGTGCCCGGTGATGTCAGGTTGAGCAAGTATTTAGCGGCCTTGTGGGAATGGTCACAGATGAGGACGAACCTTTTTTGGGGGTGGTAACAAATAGGACTGAACCGCTCTGATTTGGCTAATGGCCGTCCTGTCTGTAGTTTTTGCATTGCTGTTTGTTGAAATGGGGAAGGGTAGAGACAGTTGAGATGTGCATGTGCGTGTGTGTGCTCCTGCGCGTACATTGCACACAGACACACAGACACACACATACATACACACACACATACACACACACTACTTCCGCTTTGTGTTATTTATTTTTATATATATATATATATATATATATATATTTTTTTTTTTTTTTTTTTTCATTATTATTTTTTTTTTTTGTGAAGATAATGGATTGTGCGTGTGTGTGTGTGTGCGTGTGTGTGTGTGTGTGTGTGTGTGTGTGTGTGTGTGTACGCACGCGCGCGCGTTAGTGCGTGCGTGCGTATGTGTGTGTATGTTTGTGTGTGTGTTGTGTGTGTTAGTGCGTGCGTGCGTGCGTGTATGTTTGTGTTTGCAATGTGTGTGTGTGTTTGCGCGCGCGCACGCGTGCTCTTACATTTGCCTACGGGCACTCACGTGGACGCACCCTTGTGTGGGTGAATGCACATATGTTGGGGTGCAGCGCACTTATGCATATTTGTTATGTACTGACAGATGGGTGCATAGGGTGAGAAAGTACACGTGAATCTACGCACTTTAATGCATGCACTTTCATATTTAGTTTTGACATCATTTATCTTCTTCACTACTGATTCATCTGCCCGGGTGTTTGAGAAGGCAAAAGGTAAATTTAATACGTGGGTGGAAACATTACAGTATAACTAAAACGTAAAATTGAAGACAAATTACAGTATAACAGATTCACCTGTAACCTTTGCCAAGAAGTCAAAGTCGATGTTTCAAGTCTTTCCTCCTATTTCTTTTTGTTTATTCTGTTATCTCGAGGCTAATGGGATAAGAACTCATGTGCTTTTTACATCCAGTCCCCGTGTGTATGCAGTTTTGTAAATTTTGTCACCCGTTCCCACCGGCACACAATGGCCTACATTTCCGAAACGCGGAACGGGTTTTAACGTGTGTGCAAGATGTTCTCTGTGTGTTCGCACACGGGACCTCCTCGGCTTATAGTCACATCTGAAGGACTTTTCTAATGGAGACATCTGTGGGTGACATTCTGAATTCATAGACAACACACAATCCGCGATGCCGTTGAAATGCAAGGTGTGTCGGTGGGTCCATGCGTTCCTTCTCCTTGCCTCTACTCCCACCCCCACATAAAAAGTCCTTCAGATGAGACTATAAACAGAAATCTCGTGTACGAACGCACGCAGAACATCTTGCGCACTCGTTAAAACCTGTTCCGTTTTTCGGAAGAGTAGACCATTGGATGACAAAATTGACAAAACAGCAAACACACGAGGACTGGATGTAAAGAAAAGCACATGAGTGCTTATTCTATTATAAATGAAATAAATAAAAACATAAATAAATAAATAAATAAATAAATAAATAAATAAATAAATGAATAAATAAATAAATAAATAAATAAATAATTTAAAAAATCCTACAGAACCATTGACATCGATACATCCTATCTTGTTCGGTATTTCTGAACGCACGTCCTGTATAATTGAGCTTTCTTTATTTATTTCTTGTTTTTTTGTTTTTTGTTTGGTTGTTTTTTTCCTGATCTCTCAAGCTGGCGATTCCACCATCAGCTGAAATTGACCGGAGCAAGTAGGAATGAGAAGACTGAGGAAAAAAGACCTGAATGAAACTCATGAATGATAGAATGGATGGATGAATGGGTTGAATGGACAATGCTGGATTAATTCTCTATAGGGAAATCTGGACAATGAAGGTCTGACCATTACAGACAGAGGTCATTTGGTTCCAGAGACGAAGAGTAAAACTACACACCCGGGATATTCAGGACAAGGGGAATCATTTATTTTACGATAACTGTATATGTGCAACTAGGGTCTACTATTCATCCCTTCATACCAGACGAGCTTCCGATAGTGTTATGATAACGAGTAACCATTTAGAAAAACAAAAAAGATACTGACTCTGTCTTAGTTTGAATTGTAGGCTCACTCTCGTGGGTAAAGGTGTATCAAACGCAGACACACACGCTCCACACACGCACACATCCGCGCGTACGCACACACATCATCATCATCATGGCTTGGCTTCGCGAACGAAGATTAAGGGCACTGTCCACGTCTGGTGCAGGCTCGCTGGTGGCTGTTCAGTCCAATGCGTGACAAACAAACCCGGCCGCAGCGGCTGCAGGGGAAAGTCGATTCTGGGGTTGATGTAGAGGGGACGCGGTTCTTCCTCCTCATTCGCCTCTCCTCAAGGGCCGCTCTGCGATTGTCCTCAAAGGAGGAGACCGACTGATGCACAGTGTGTCGCCAGGCCTGCCGGTCAGCAGCAAGGACTGACCACTGGTTATGGTCTATGAGGCAGGCTGACAGAGATTTCTTCAGAGAGTCTTTAAATCTCTTCTTTGGTGCGCCTCTGTAGCGGTGTCCGGTGGAAAGTTCACCGTAGAGAACCATCTTCGGTAGGCGATGGTCCTCCATTCTAAAGACATGCCCTGCCCAGCGTAGCTGCGTTTTCAGCAACATGGCCTCAATGCTGGTGATCCCTGCTTGCTCCAGCACCTCAGCATTCGTGGTGAAGTCGCTCCAGTGGATGTCGAGGATGGAGCGGAGACAGCGTTGGTGGAAGCGTTCCAGAATTCGCAGGTGGTGTCTGTATGTGACCCATGACTCAGAGCCATACAGGAGGGTGGTCAGTACCACGGCTCTGTAGACACTGATCTTGGTGTCTTTCTTCAGGTGTTTGTTTTTCCAGACACGGTGGTAGAGTCTGCCAAAAGCACTGTTTGCCTTTGCCAGTCTGTTGTCTACATCTTTATCAATCTTTGCGTCAGAGGAGATTGTGCATCCCAGGTAGGTAAACTGCTGGACTGTCTTCAGTTCTGTCTCACCAATTGTAATGTGAGGTGGGTGGTACGCTACCTGAGGTGCGGGCTGGTAGAGAACCTCTGTCTTCTTCAGGCTGACTTCGAGTCCGAAGAGCTGGGCTGCCTCTGCAAAACAGGATGTTACATGCTGCAGGGCGGTTTCTGAGTGGGCTACAAGGGCAGCATCATCAGCAAAAAGTAGTTCTCGAATTTGTTGCTCCAGGGTTTTGGTGTGGGCCTGAAGACGCCGCAGGTTGAATAGGCTGCCATCTGTGCGGTAGCGTATGAAAACTCCGTCTTCGTCATCAAGATCTTCTGTGGCCCGCTGAAGCATCATGCTGAAGAAGATAGTGAAGAGGGTTGGTGCAAGAACGCAGCCCTGCTTCACCCCGTTTGTGATTGAGAAAGGCTCTGAGAGGTCGTTGCTGTTTCTGACCTGGCCACGCTGGTCTTCATGTAGCTGGATCACCATGTTGAGAAACTTTGGGGGACAGCCAAGACGCTCCATGATCTGCCACAGGCCCTTCCTGCTCACAGTGTCAAATGCCTTGGTTAAATCAACGAAGGTGATGTACAGTCCCTTGTTCTGTTCGCGGCACTTTTCTTGAAGTTGTCTGAGCACAAAGACCATGTCGGTGGTACCCCTGTTAGCTCTGAAGCCGCACTGGCTCTCAGGGAGGTGGTGTTCTGCAACAGCAGGTACTAGTCTGTTGAGGAGAACTCTTGCAAGGATTTTGCCAGCGATGGAGAGAAGAGTTATCCCCCTGTAGTTGGAGCAATCGGATTTTTCCCCTTTGTTTTTGTAAAGGGTGATTATGATTGCATCACGAAAGTTTTGTGGTAACTTTCCCTGCTCCCAGCAGCAGACAAAAAATTCATGGAGCTTGCAGTGCAGTGTTTGCCCCCCGTTTTTCCATAATTCTGGTGGAATACCGTCGACGCCTGCAGCCTTCCCACTCTTCAGTTGTTCTATGGCTTTAGTTACCTCTTCCAGGGTTGGGGCTTCGTCCAGTTCTTCTTTCACTGGTTGCTGTGGGATCTGTTGGATCACTGCGTCATCAACAGTGCGATCAGCGCTGAAGAGGGTTTGAAAGTGTTCAGCCCAGCGGTTCAATATGGACATCTTGTCTGTGAGGAGTGCCTGGCCGTCAGTGCTGCGCAAAGGACTCAACACTTGGTGAGAGGGTCCATAGACTGCCTTCAAAGCTTCGTAGAAGCCTCTGTAGTCACCTGTGTCAGCGCAGAGCTGAGTTTTCTGGGCGAGGTTAATCCACCACTCGTTTTGGATAACTCTAAGCTGGCGCTGGAGGTTGCTGCATGTAAGACGAAAGGCAGCTTTCTTTGCTGGACAAGATGGTTGTGCAAGGTGAGCCTGGTGGGCACTTCTCTTCTTCGCCAGCAGATCTTGTATTTCTTGGTCATTTTCGTCGAACCAGTCCTTGTTCTTCTTAGTGGAAAAGCCCAAGACCTCTGCAGAGGTCTGCAGGATGGCAGTTTTTAGGCGGGTCCAGAGCGTTTCTGGACAGGGGTCAGAGGGGCAGTCCTCGACTTCCAGCTTTGACTGGAGGTTGGACTGCAGCACAGCTTTCACTTCAGCGGACTTGAGGCTGCCAACCTGGAGTTTCTTTCTGGGGGGACCTCCTCGTTTTGACTTTGGCTTGATGTGAAGGCTGAGGTTGCATCGCACGAGGCGGTGGTCTGTGTGGCATTCTGCACTGGGCATCACTCTGGTGTGCAAGACATCACTTTGGTCTTTCTGGCGCACTAAGACGTAGTCTATGAGGTGCCAATGTTTGGACCGAGGATGCATCCAGGTTGTTTTTAGACTGTCCTTCTGCTGGAAGATTGTGTTAGTGATGATTAACTGCAGTTCAGTGCAGAACTCTAGCAGGAGACGCCCGTTGTCATTGCAATTCCCAACTCCATGTTTCCCCAAAACTCCCTTCCAGGCTTCTGAATCTCGGCCAACTCTAGCATTGAAATCCCCAAGGATAATGACCTTGTCGTCTGCAGGGGTGTTTCTTACCAGGCTGCGCAGGTCACAGTAGAATTTGTTCTTGTCTGCAGGGTCTGCTTGAAGAGTCGGGGAATACACACTGAAGAGAGTGATGTGCTGCTTGTTCTCCAGTGGCAGACGCATGGAGATGATACGGTCTGAATGACCTGTTGGTAAGTTCTCCA
>CM060318.1:3588218-3590718 GCA_030674155.1 Stramonita haemastoma
TGTGTGTATGAGTGTTAGTGTGTCTATGCTTGCGTGCGTGCGTGTGTGTGTGCGTGCGTGCGTGTGTGTGTATGTGGTGGTGTGTGTGTGTGTGTGTGTGTCGTCGTGCTTGCAAGTGTGTTGTGTGTTGTTGTGTGTTATTGGGGTTGTGTGTGTGATGATGTGTGTGTGTGTGACGTGCGCGTGCGTGCGCGCAGCACGTCTCCTAGAAATTGAAAGTGGAACTGAAGCGAACATGGGGGACAACTTTCCTTCTCCAAAGACCTGTGCACAATGTATCAGCGCTGCCGCTGTCACGAAGAAATGGGCATTGTTTTCTTTCTTTTGTTTTGTTTTGTTTTCACCCCATCTTCTGCAGTGCACAAGGCAATCTCTTTTTGTGTGTTCAGAAGAAAGGACGAAATAAGATCCTTTTTTGCAGATAGAATAAGATCTGTCTTGCTGATTAAAATAAATTCCTTCTTGCCCAGATAAAATAACATCCTTCTCGCAGATAAAATAACACCTTCTCTGCAGATAAATAATAACATCCTTCTCGCAGATAAAATAATCCTTCGCAGATAAAATAACATCCTTCTCGCAGATAAAATAAGATCCTCTTCTCGCAGATAAAATAAATTCTTCTCGCAGATAAAATAAGCTCCTTCTTGCAGATAAAATAAGATCCTTCGTGGAGATAATTTTTTTTCTGCACTCAGAAGGAATCATGGCCATTAGTAAAGTTTTGCTGGAAAAATACCATTGTTGTGAGATTGTTTGATCCTGTGTACAAATATACAAAGTTATCTTTTGATTTTAACAAAAAAAGGGTAAATATGTTTATTGTGACATTCCCTTTAGTACAAAACAATATAAGGATACTATGGTCCATGACGCAAAAAATACAATGCTAAAAATAAAAGTGGCTTTTCAAGTAGCATTGCCAGTAGCCAATATTTTATTATCACAATATGCAGGGGAAAAAATCGCAAAGTAATGATAAAGACACATGCTTTGGGGATGAGATGTCGTGGCTGGTATTGTTGTGACGAATGTCTGACGAATTTGCCAAAAGCAAATCATCTCTGTATTCGCTTTGGTCATGCATCCCCATGAAGGACCTGAGCTTTTGATGTTGAAAAAAAAATAACGAAACGCGTTTTTTTCTTCTATTTTTCCACAGCAATCCATCTTTATGAGTAAAAATTGTTGAATTTTTTTTAATTTAAACAACTGCAAAGACTGATGACACAACATGCTTTAAATGTATCAGGATAAACATCACAATGGCAAGGCAAAAAATAATTGTACATTTAAAAAAATAAAAAAAGACAAGGGTGCATAAAAACTTGACACGTTAAACTTTTGAAAAGTTAAATCAAAGCCAGAACTCTCGGGAATATCTGATAGCAAACTACACACTATCAAATCAACCAACAGAAGAACTAGTAAAAATGCCATGAAAGAACTTGATACTATAATAAAACTAAAAACTCCCGTGTCATTAAGTCATATAAGAAGAACGCAAACATCACGGCAGCCAGTTTAAAAAAAACCTACACAAATAAGTAAATAAAGGCAAAAAAGAAAGATCGACTTTTGATCTCTCAAAAAAGTGTCCACAAGTCAAAAGAAAGCCATGTACAGACAGACAGACAGACAGACAGACAGACAGACAGACGGCAGTGTGACAGAGTGCAGCCTCCAACACTGATCTCCCTGACGCCGACTGTCGAGACAGGTAAATTACTACACATCACACAACTTTCAAACTTTTCCCTTACATAATGTTCCGTGAAGAGGAAATGAAGAGGGCCGAGTAAAAGGTTTGGGATCGTCGATTTTCTGAGAAAATCAATGCCCTGGTGTCTCATTTTTAAAATGATTTTTTATCGTTGCTAGCGCTAACATCTGAAAAATAGACAAACACGCAGACATAAACAGAAAGTTAGAAATAAAAAAACATAGAAGAGTATTGCACCAAAAACTTTGTTTAAAATTGCAAATACTAGGAAAGGAAAATTAAGACGTACAAAAAGATAATCTTACAGTATAGATGTGTTATAGATGCTTTAGATAATGGAACAAGCACTTGTGTGCTTTTCCACATCCAATTCCCGCGTGTATGCGTTTTTTGTAAATGTTTTGTCATCATTTCCTAACAGCACAACCTGGCCTACTCTTCCAAAAGGCAGAACAGGTTTTAACGTCTGCACAGGATGTTCTGCGTTAATGTCCACACACAAGACCTCCGTTTATAGTCTCACCCGAAGCATACCTGTCATGTGTGTATAGGTGAAAATCAGGCAGTTTCTGAGCAGTTTAAGGTTAGACACCGGTCCAAAAGTTATCCAAATTATGTTAGATTTCTATGCTTTACAAGTGAGTCCCTTTCAATATAATTATGGTAAAGCTTTTAACATGGGCTTGTAAACAAAATTTCATCAGTTTCGACCCCCATGTCTTACCTTAACCTTACAGAACCGACTCAGTATCTGATTTCAAACTTTATCTGACACGT
>CM060318.1:3595718-3605718 GCA_030674155.1 Stramonita haemastoma
TTATTGTTTTTTTGTAATTTTGTTATGTTTGCTTGGGATTTTGTTTATTTTTGTAGTTGTTTGTTGTTTTGTTGTGTGTGTGTTTTTGTATGTGGTTTTTTTTTTGGGGGGGGTATCCATGCCAACAACCATAGCTGTCCTTTTCAGCAAAAGGTCAATGGGCTTTTTTTTTTAACGAGTTCGCAAGATGCTATACAAGCCTTCATACACAAATCCAATGGATACAGTCATCCAAACTTTACATAGCAGTGGAGTCATAAAAATATCTGCCTCATGAAAATATCTATGCTAGGAATTCCCTCTTTTCTGTCCCTCTCTTTGTTTCTGTCTTGTTCTTTTCTTCCTGACACCACCTTCTTGTCTTTTTTCCCACCTTCTTGATCAATTTTCCTGCCATTTTATTTTTAACACAGACTTGAAAAATAACAAATCTCTCCCACGCCGAAGTCGGATGTGCTGGGCCTGACTTGTTAGGCACTTAACAGAAGCGCAACACATATTTTTTCCTCATATGAACAGACAATAATTGCTGTCTGTGCGTGAGTGCGCGCACGTGCGTGTGCATACGAGTGTGTGATAAGGGGTGGAGGGTGCATGCGTATGTATAAAAATCACCACTTCTACTAGTGATACAAAACCCAAAATAATTATACATACTTAAAATGGGGAGAGTCTGCTGCGTGGGTAACAGCTTGCCCTCCATATACTTTACTTACCCAGGCTTTGTGCTGTAGAGCCTAGAGCGTAACTCCACAGTCTTCCGAGACTGACGGATGCCCATTAGATGGGAGAACAGTAAGAAGCATGGAAGTAATCCGGGAAAAGCTCCAGAAATAATGGGAAGAAAAGAATCGGAAATCAAAAGTCTGATCCCTTCTATTGTGAACTACTTCTATATGTGTTGTGTAAGTGAGAGAAAAATGAGGAAAAGAATAGAATGGAAGAGAGAGAGAGAAAGAGGGCACAGACAGTCAACAGACAAGACAGACAGGATGTGTGTGTGTTGTAGTGAGTGAGGGAGGGAGGGAGGGAGGAAGGAGAGAAGTGAAGAGAGAAGGATGTGTATGTATGTGTGAGAGAGAGATGTGTGTGTGTGTGTGGTGTGTGTGTGTGTGTGTGTGTGTGTGTGTGTGTGTGTGTGTGTGGTGTGTGTGTGTGTGTGTGTGTGGGGGGTGTGTGTGTGTGTGTGTTGTGTGTGTGTGGTGTGTGTGGGAGAGCAGTGTGTGTGTGTTGTGTGTGTGTGTGTGTGTGTGTGTGTGTGTGTGTGTGTGAGAGAGAGAGACAGACGACAGTGAGGGAGAGTGTGTGTGTGTGTAGTGTTGTGTGTGTGTCTGTCTGTCTGTCTGTCTGTCTGTCTGTGTGGGAAGAGCACAATCCTAATCTCGAAAAAGCAGAGAGGAAACCAAACCAGACGGAAAATGATCAAATACTGCAATCTTTCCTTTTGTAATCAGGAATATTTCTTTATCGCCATAATTATGGAGAAAGATTACGGGGGGAGAGAGGGGTGTTCTTGGATGGGGATAGGGGGATGGAGGGTGGAGGAGGTAAAAGAGTAAATCGGTTTAAAAAAATCATGGTCCTAAATATAAATTGGCGCAAAGAAGTACAGAAAGAAAGGGATTACATGCTGGAACTCTTTTCACAGTCGTGCAGAGAAAGAGAGAGGAGAGAGAGAGAGATAGAGAGACGAGGAGAGAAGAGACAGAGGAGCAGGAGACAGAGAAGAGAGAGAGAAAGAGAGGAGCGGGTAGGAGAGAGAGAGAGAGAGAGAGGGAGAGAGACAGACAGACAGCACAGACAGAGCAGACAGACAGACAGACAGACAGACAGAGAAGAGAGAAGACGAGAAGAAGAGAGAGAGAGAGAGAGAAGAGAGAGAGAGAGAGAGAGGAGAGAGAGAGAGAGAGAGAGAGAGAGAGAGAGAGAGAGAGAGATGGGGGAGACAGAGACAGACAGAGACAGACAGCCAGAGACAGGACAGAGAGACAGATAGATATGATGAGAGAGTGCGAGAGACAGGGAGACAAGGTACAGAGAGACCCAGAGACAAAGACAGAAAGAGAGACAGAGACACAAGAGAGAGACAGATACAGAGACATACAGACAGAGAGACAGAGACAGAAAGAGAAATTTAATATCAGCTCAGAGAAGAAGCACCAGTGAAGACCATTAAAGTGACCCACAGCAGTACAGAGCCCCTCTGGCGTGCAACAGTCTGGCAATAAAAAGCACCCGGAGGATTTCTGACCCTGAGGATGCGACATAAACGAATCTGGGTATGGCTGGGGCCGGAGAGATCGAAATAAGCCGGCAGGCGTGGGAACAGCAGTACAGGTCCGAAGCATCACAGAAGGCGAGGCAGTAGCAACAGGAACAAAAAGAGTTATGTAGTGTTGTAATGTTTGGGGCGTTTGTGTGTAAGTGTCGATGTGCGTTTGTGTGTGTGGGGGGGGGGGGGGGGGGAGGGGGGGAGGAGGGGGTCGGGGGGGGGGGAGGAGTGTGTGGTGGTGTGGTGTGGTGTGGTGTGGTTGTGGTGTGGTGTGGGTGTGTGTGTGTGTTGTTGCGTGTGTGTGTGTGTGTGTGTGTGTGTGTGTGTGTGTGTGTGTGTGTGTGTGTGTGTGTGTGTGTGTGTGTGTGTGTGTGTGTGTGTGTGTGTGCTTTAAATTTACTTTTCATCATGTGATATCAGACATGTGTGTGTGTGTGTGTGTGTGTGTGTGTGTGTGTGTGTGTGTGTGTGTGCTTGCGTGCGTGCTTGTATGCGTGCATGCGTGCGTGCGTTTATGTGTGTATATGTGTGAGTTTGTGTGTCAGAGAGCGTACGCGCGCGCGGGGTTGTGTGTGTGTGTGTGTGTGTGTGTGTGTGGCGCTGCGCACGTGTACTCGCGCGCATGAGTGAAATCATGGGTCCTACAGGTTACACAAAACCCCCAAAGTAATACCGCCTCACTGCCAATCGATGAACAGTAAGACCTGATGTCTCCTAATCCCCACAGACGCCCAGGAGAACATGGAAGGAAAAGATCAAAGTATGGCCATCTTTTCTAGCGGTGTTGTATTAGAACTGTTTCTTTTACTGCCGTGAAGATAGGGGGAGAGGGAGTGAGAGGGGGAGAGAGAGGGGGAGAGAGAGGGAGGGAGAAAGGGGGAGGAAAGGGAGAGGGTGTGAGAGAATGAGAGAGAAGAGAGAGAGAGACAGAGAGGGCGGGAGGAGAGAGAGAGAGAAAGAGAGATAGAGAGAGAGGGAAGACAGCAGAGACAGACAGAGACAGACGATACAGACAGACAGAGACAGACAGACAGACAGACAGACAGAGAGATAGAGAGAGGAACAGACAGAAATACAACACAGAGAGACAGACAGAGACAGAGAGGGACAGAGAAAGAGCGACAGACATATGGTCAGACAGACAGAAACGGACAGACAGGGGGCAGAGAAGCAGAGCACAAGATAAAAGCAGACACGAAAAAACCAGAGATTAAATAGAGGAGACATGGAATCGATCATGTGTCTAATGTACGCATCCTCCAGTAAGCTACAAGTTGCGGGTTTAATCCCCATTTGGCCAAAACTTTTCCCCTCAAGTCCTGGGTGCTTGTCTTTCGGATGAAGCATAAACCATGGTCCCGTGTACGACACACATTTAGCGAACGTAAAAATATCAACGATAAGAGATCTGGCCGTAGTTAGATTCTGTAGACAGGGGCATTCTGATTGGGATTGAAAAAGCACATAGGAATTTTTGCAAATCTGCAAATCAAACTTGTAAAACAAAACTCCTATCACTATTCATTTCAAGTTTGAAAAACCAGTGTGAGAAATTTCTTCCACTGTTGTTGTGTCTGGCCATATCGATTCGTGGTGCTAACACATGTAGGCTTGTGTACACACATACGCACACGCACACACACACGAGACGCACTCACGCACGCACACACGGTTTGTACACATCTATATTGATTGCAATTTATTACATAGTAAAATACAGTATTGTATACCACTTTTCATTACAGGAAATATCTTTGTGTGAAACTCGGGGGTCCTGTCATTCGGCAGAAAACGTCGCCACAAGAGCACCATCTTTGACAAAAAAATCCTATGTGTTTGCAAACACAAAAGACAATCGTATGCAACACAAAAAGGATCTTAAAAAATCAAAAGAAAAGACGACAACATACAAAAAGGTCAGTTTTGTGGCCAATCTCAATCCGCCCAGTGTGGCCTTTTCAAGGAGAGAAACAGGGAGATCAATTCCAAAATCCAGGCCTCATCAATGAAACATTTTCTACCCAAAAGACTCCAATCAAAGCGCCAGACAAGACAACAGACACAGAGCAAGTCTCACACGGAAGGTAAGACCAGAAAACATCTGTGCCACATTTGCATTTTGTGGTAGCACGGGGGATCATTTGCATTTTTGGCTGAACACGGGGGAAATTATCACTTGTTCCCAAGAACCACCAGTCTGTGGGAAGTAGATAGTGACATGACAATAAGGGGGGGGGATGGGGAGGAGGGGGGAGGGGGGGCTTTTGATGACGCCAAAATGGGAGGTGACCACAAACTGCTTGCTTTCAGCCAAGAATGATTGAATTATATTGAATTAGAAAGGGACTAAGTGGATTAGATTGGACAGTCATAACATACATCTTTCATATTCGGGATGCTACAGTACAGAATAACTGCTGTTTTCTCTATACAAGTACTGTTGTTAGTGTGCCAGAGTAAACTTTTACTAATGATGCTTGATTGGGATATGAGAAAGACAGATATGAAGACAATATGAAGATGGATAGATAAATCATTGACATTTCAATTGCAGCGAGTCAAGTCAAGTCAGGTCAAGTCAAGTTAAACTTTGCATTTCGAGGATAACGAATAATGATTCGTGTGCATTTTAAGATCCAGTCCCCGACTTTCTCAAGGCTAACATCAATATAAAAACACATCTCTCTACAAAAGAAATAACCCAAATAACAAAAACAAGAAACAACAAGAAAAGTAACAAACAGAAGACAAAAAACAACTACAGAAAGAAAACAATAAGATAACAAGCAGGACAAAGTAGACACAAACAAACATCCTGGAAAATAACCACAGCTCGGAGCAGAACTGGCAGATTTAAACATTTGCATACTGAACTACAAACAGCCAATAGAATTAGGCAGGAGAACAGCAACACCCCACATCCTGAAGTAAGGGGACTGTCAGATTGGCCAAGCTCATGAATAACACCAATCCATCTCCCTTGGTTTGTACTGAACCTGTAATCCCCTTTCTCGGAGAGAATCTAACACGCATGCAAGTGGTTAGAGAATGAATGAGCTCTCTATTCCGCGCTGGAAAACTTCCTGTGACTTTCGGCTGCAGTTTTCCGTTCACAGTTTAATCCAAGCACGTTGTGAGCGAGCTACTGTGTTGGGATATATCAGTGTTTTAATGTTCAGCTCAGTTACTGCCTATACCAACGTATCGCTTTCTGTATTCTCCATATCTGTTCTTTTCCATTGTTTGGTATAATTATGTACATGACATCTGTCTATGTTAATCACTATCGTGTTTAAAGACAGACATGTCTTCTTCTCTTCTTCTTCTTCTTCTTCTTCTTCTTCTTCTGCTTCTGCTTCTTCTGCTTCTTCTTCTCTCCTCTCCTCCTCCTCCTCCTCCTCCTCTCCTTTCCTCTCTTCCTTCTTCTTCTTCTTCTTCTTCTTCTTCTTCTTCTTCTTCTTCTTCTTCTTCTTCGTCTGTCGTCTTCGTCGTCGTCGTCGTCGTCGTCATCGTCGTCGTCGTCGTCAAACATGCAGACAGCAACTATTGTTTGTCATAATATGACAGATAACAATAGTTTAAAATAGCAAAAAGCATTGCGCTGCCGTTAGGCACCTAAAAATCAGGCCCAGCACATCCTACTTGGTCTGAGACACTTCTAGTCTAGTTAGTTTTTTATTTCTGGTATCAATTGATCAACCAAGTCCTCAGTGTCTATACAAACTTAAAAGACACATCATGCATAGATAGTTTACAGTTAATCTCTTTACAACAATGGCCCTAGATGCCTAAGTAATTGTCTCTAGTATCCCATAATTAAAAGTTTTCTCAGATACCCAACTTTTCACACCAATATTGATTGCAATTCTCATCGTTTCCTTTGATACCACTCTGTAAACAGGAACCCCCAGTAACAGAAACTGTACTTCCCTGTCTGTGACAAGAACAATAGCTATTGATATGATCTTAATAGCATATTTCAACCACCAATCACACCTATCAATTCTACACTAAATTACTTGCAAAAGAGTTCGACCTACTCACACCACTTTATACTAAAATAAGGATGCAATACAACCTTTTTTTTTTATAGAAAAAGCAGTAATATGCGTCAACCTTTTCCCACTTTCAGCTCAAATAAGGGTCCCAGTTAAAGACACTTTTCTCACTGTAATAAACACAGCAGGGGTCTGTCCTCTCCTTATCTCCAGATATTAGGGCAGATGGTGAAATGACGAAAATGTATTCCCAGACAAGGAGCGTAAAACAGCTGGTCTGGAGTGAAATTGCTAGTGGGTAGCTGTCCCTAAAGCAACAGGTCTGCGGAGAATGAAGCCAATAAGTCAGGTATTTATTGCTGGTTCACTTCCCACACAAACTAAGTTTCTTTTCCTTTCGTCTGCACCGTGGTGAGAATCAATGTAATTGTACCTTCAGTGAGACAAAAGGAGCGGTAACGATGGCGTGATATAAAAAATATGCACTGTGGTAACAAAAGTTGTCTATGAAAAAAATCAGGAAAAAATCCAATCTTCCCAGAAAACACAATGTATGCAAAATGTAGGGCACTGCTGGTGACACAATTTGCTACTGTTGGCAATTTTCTCCACTAAGAGAGGGTCTGGAAAAATGTCCAGAGGGTTTCTCTGTGACTATAAAGTTGATGACGATAATGATGACATTGGTGAGAATAACGATGATGCTGATTGATGATGATGACATTGAAAGCTACGAGGACTTACGAAATGTCTATAGTGATATATCATCATTGTGGTAATATGCCGAAGCGTCTGTATAATATGTAGTATCTCCAATACAAAATATGAAATAAAACAGATAAAAAAGAAACCTATCAGTACTAAAGAAATGAAAACCTTCACAAAGCAGTCAGTAATAAACAAACGGATAACATCACAAAGCAGGGAGACTCTGAGTGAATTGGCCTAGATAAAAGACACTAAAAACTGATAAGATTTTGGAAGTTTTCTTTCAAAGCGTAGGGCACAGACTTTTGAAAGAAGGAAATAGGGGGACCAGTTTCAAACACCAGGTTTCCCATCAGTGTAGAACTGGCTTTACAAAAACTTCCATCACAGTACCAGACAAAAAAAGGACAGACACAAAAAGTCTTACGTGAAAACTAAGACCTGAGAAAATCTGTACCAAATTTGCATTTTGAAAGCACGAACGCACTGTACTTTTTTGCATTTTGATAAAAACGGGTAAAACTACTTTTTTTGGCATTTTTATGAAAACGGGTAAAATTATTGCTTTCCTCTCATAAGCACCAGTCTGGTGAGAAGTGGGTAGTGGCGTGATTTCAGGGGATTTTTCTATGGGGCTAGTATGTGGGACACTGCCTTCCAGCCCCAAAGCATTGACTATGTAGGATTAGACAGGATTAGAACGGATTTGGCCGGACAGTCAGAACACAAATGTCTCCAAGTCACGTCTTCACAGTACTGACCCACTCTCTGGCTGTCTGCACGTACTGGTGTCAGCTTGTCAGAGTGGGCTTTTAATAGAGATGCTTACTGGTAGGAATTTTGTCGTTCTGTTGTCGAAGGTTCCTTTACGAGTGCCAGATGTGTCTGTACACGGTACCTAGCTTCATCCCCCTTCTTAGAATACTATTAACTAAACAAGTTCTAAAAATATGTACAGGAGAAGACACTACATAGCTTTTAGACTAGATTTACGTATCTCGATCACGCATATTATACGTAAACAACAGACTCTAAGTCTAAGGCTACAAAACAGCAAAAAGGAAAACAGTGTTTTCAAAGTGGACATACAAAATCTGCAACGTGGCAAGATGTAAATTTGTCTGAGCTAAAGAAAAAAAAAAGATCATCGACATGCTGGCCCCTAGAGAAGCTGAGGTCTCTGACGCCTCGCACCCCTATGACCACATAGGTTATGAGACGCCTTTACCTTTTCTTTACCTACGAATGTTTCCCTTGCATTAAATAAGTGCATTAGCGGAATCAACTAAAATACAAACATCCTGGTAGTTACGTATTGTCAGAGCAAAGCATGGGGGTGAAAAATGTATGTGCAGTGTTAAATACTAATGGAGGTGAACAGTAAAGAGAACACTCGGACTGGAGGTAGAGTGACTCTAAAACAGGTCATGCTCGTGAAATAAATCCTCCCATTTCCTCCAGTTTGTGCAAACCAACAATCCCCTTCTCCTGAGAAAATCTGGCCAGCATGCATGCAGAGTTAGAGGCTGACTGAACTGTCCATTGTCAGCCACAAGATTTGTTGCATGCAACTTTCGGCCACAGCTTCTAGCTCTCAGTTTAATCAAAGCACGTTGTGGGCGAGCTGTTGTGTTGGAAGATCAGTGACTTATTGACCAGTTTGCTTATTGCCTTCATCCCTGCATCTTTGCCTGTGTGATCTGTGAGTATCTCGTTCCACTGGTTGATATAATGTTTATGATTTTTTTTTAGGTCAGTCACTATTTCTCTTTATTAGAGATCTTTATTTCCTATCCATATCGTGCTTCTGTCATCAATGGGTAATCAAGGCCATCACAGTGCAAAAATGTTATTGAACAAAGAGTCTTCTAAATTCTCATGATACTTTTAAACTACGTGTATCTTTGAATCAAAGGCTACAGTTACTTCACTGTTTGCTGCAAATGTCTCAAAAATCATAGCCAGCATGATTAAAAATGCTGACACCACAATGACTGTAACAGGAAATCGAGCTGTGGATATTATTATTCATGAGTCCTAGCTATTGCCACCACCCTAATAGTAGTGAAGATCCCAGCTTTTGACTCTACTCTCTGAATACATCAAAGATTCCAGCTACTGACCTAATATTCACCGTAAAAGGGCCCCAGTTATCGACACAACCGTCATCGTAATAAAAATTATAACCATTTACACCTTCCAGACTGTAATACGAATCCATCTATTGCCCCCATCAGTGACAGTAATAAAGGTCCCAGTTAAAGACACACCGCTCTCTGTAATAAACTCCTGGAGTGGACTCTCCTATGCTTACCCTAAACCTCATTTCAGCTGATGAACTGGTGAATAAAGAATGCCTAGGTAGAGGACAGAGAAGAAGGTAGAGAGAAATGGCTAGAGGAGAGCGGCCCCTAAAGGACCAGGCATCAGCCAGGAGCTAAGCCAGTGAGTCAGCCATTGTTGATGCAGGTCACACACAACACTAGCTGTCTTTCCATTCAGCTGGACCATAAACAGAATGAAGGTGTCAGTTGGTTGAGTGAGCGAGTCAAACTCGGTAAGCACTGGTGATATGCTTTTGTGTGATTAAAGAGTATTCTGTAATAACAGCGTACTCGATCTATGATATCATTGAGAGGAGAATGAAATTCTATATAAAAATTGCGCGTATGTAGAATGTAGGACAAAGCTGGTGGGGCTATATGACTGTGATATTCTCCCTCTCAAATAGGAGCTGAAAATTTTTGCGGAGAGATTTCTTTTGATGGGAATTTTAATAACAATCAGTAAAGCAGTATGGTGACAATATTCTCCCACAAACAAGAGCTGGTAGTTCGTGAAGATGGATTTATTGTGATAAGATTGCGGTGATAACAAGAACAACGACCTGTGGGATTTCAGCAGATACTCCTTCATTTGAACAAGATGGAGCATCTACACGTACATGAATTATTTTGCATTATATATATATATATATATAATATATATATATATATATATATATATATATATGTATGTATGT
>CM060318.1:3610718-3625718 GCA_030674155.1 Stramonita haemastoma
GCAGCCTCACTTTATATTTGTGTAAAGCTTTCAGAATAAGAGATATTTTATTATCGTAAGTCATATCTTTGTAACTGATGTTGCTGCTGTATAATAATTTCTTTTGTTGTTATTACTGTTGTCTTAATTCAACAACAAAATACCAAAGCAGTTTGGCAACCCCCTTCATGTATGGGCCAATGGCCTTTTTGTGAATAAAGTTTCGAGTTCGAGTTCGAGAACTCGAACTCGAGTTCGAGTTCGAGTTCTCTCTCTCTCTCTCTCTCTCTCTCTCTCTCTCTCTCTCTCTCTCTCTCTCTCTCTCTCTCTCTCTCTCTCTCTCTCTCTCTCTCTCTCTCTCTGTATCTGTGTGTCTGTGTGTGTGTCTGTGCGTGAGTGAGTGTGAGTGTGCGTAAAACATTATCCGATTGAAAATAATGATATATTTTTTTGAAACAATTAGGATGTTCTATGTGTTGTTTTTTTTCTTCTTTTTTTATATTATAACTTTATTGGTAGTATGTCTTCCCCCCCCCCTCCCTCCAATAAGGATGCTGGTTTAAAAAAAAAAAATTCCCCTTTTATCCAAATGTATGATTTATATTACATGTACAATTTTTGATAGATAGTGGTGGATTGATGTTTTCGGTTGTTTATTTCATTTTGTTCTCTTGTTTGCTCCTTATCTACTAACGCTTTTCTTTTTTTCCATAATCAAAATTTTTTATTGTGACTTCTGATTTTTGTCTTCTGAAAGAGTGCATTTTATTACCTTATCATATATAGTGTCCTTTATTCTTGTGTGTTGTTTGGTACTGCGTAAAGTCTTATTGTTTAGTATATTTTTAACTTGATGTATCCCTGAAAAGGGCGGGGACTGGATGTAAAAAAGCACATGAGTGCTTATCTATTATCCTCAAATAAAAGACTTTGCCTTGCCTTGCCTTGCCTTGTCTCTCTCTCTCTCTCTCTCCTCTCTCTCTCTCCTCTCTCTCTCTCTCTCTCTCCTCTCTCTCTCTCTCTCTCTCTCTCTCTCTCTCTCTCTCTCTCTCCCCTCTTTAACTTCTAAAATACAACGTGCCCAGCTTGTCACCTAACAACAAAATGATCAAGTATTCAATACAAAAAGTTATGTAAACAAAATTCTGATGCAAATCACCGAATTTCTAATCCCCAGTTAATAAATCGAAAAAAATCACATGAAGCAACTAGCAATCAAATTTTGGTCGTGACAAAGGTATTAATTCGGAACAAGATGTGAGAAAACAGGCATAGGGATTATTAGCATTATAGTTGAATAAATGAATGAATGAATGAATGAATGAATGAATGAATGAATGAATGAATGAATGAATAAGTAAATGAATGAACGAATAAATGAATGAATTAATGAATGAATGGATGAACGAACGAATGAATGAACAAACAAACAAACGAACGAACGAACGAACGAACAAACGAACGAATGCATGAAAGCAAGAAGAATGAATGAGTGAATAAATGGATGAATGAATGAATAAACGAACAAACGAATGAATGAACGAAAAAACGAATGAATGAATGAATGAATGAATGAATGAATGAATGAATGAATGAATGAATGAATGAATGAAAGCAAGAAGAATGAATGAATGAATGAATCATTGAATGAATCATTGAATGAATGAATGAACCTACAATTTAAACACCGCTTAAGACACGTAAAATACATGAGCCAGCAAAGTGAAACAGACATCAAAACAATATGGGAAAAAAACAACTTCTGCCAGAACAAAGTAGTAAAGACTTCGTGAGTCTCTAACCGGAAACAGCAAGCGGTATTAAGTAGGAGAAAAAGAGAGCGCAGGCGTTTGAAGTCAAACCAATCTAGACTGGCAATGCTCATGAATAAAACCCATCTGCTTTTTCTGGTCTGAACCAACCTGAAATATCCCCTTCTTCAGAGAAAATGAATCTGCGTGCAATGTTAGAAAAGGAATGAGCTCTCTGTTTAATTAAATTTCACAAGAAGAAACGACAGGCAAAAAGTTCTAGTGGAATCTTCTTCTTTTAAGGCCTGATAAAGATGAGCTACTGTTGTTCTGTGATATCAACATCTTCCTAAATAATTAGGCTAACATCTGTTTCCCTTTCTTTTAAAATGTAAGGTAATGTTAAAGGTTCCCCATAGCCTATATGGTTGTAGGGGAGCGAGGTATCAGAGACCTCAGCTTCTCTAGGGGCCAGCATATTGAGGGCAGCTGCGCCCATCTCTTCTCCCTCGCTGCTTTACTTTCCCTGACGCTAAAGAGGGCAGGTACCCATTTACATGTACGCTAGATTGATTATTCGCTGTTAGTGCTTAGTTTGTCTCCCTGTTGTCACTGTCTGCATTAATCACTGCGATACTTCAAAACATATGTGTACAATTCAGTCAGCTTTATGAATAATTGATTAATTTTTGTCGTGATCGTAAACATCCGTGTCTGTTCATTTTTATTCATTTATTCTTTTTATATCGAGGATAACGGAATAAGTACTCATGTGTTTTTTTTACATCCAGTCCTCTTGTGTATGCAGTTTTGAAATCATGTTTGTGCGTGTCTGCATGTGTGTGTGTATTATATATATATGTGTGTGTGTGTGTGTGTGTGTGTGTGTGTGTGTGTGTGTGTGTGTGTGTGTGTGTGTGTGTGTGTGTGTGTGTACACGCAAGCACGTACACACCAGTGTCTGTGTGTGCTTATGTATTATGTGTGTATGTGTGTGTGTTTGTGTGTGTGATTGTGTGTGTGGTGCGTGCTTGCGTGCGTGAGTACGTGCGTGTGTGTGCGCGCGTGTGTGTGTGTGTGTTTGTGCGCGCGTGTGTGTGTGTATGTGAAAAACATCCAGTCTACCAGTTAAACAGAAACTGAAATAATTCCGCCTGATTCAAGTTGATAACAGGTAGTAAGTATGGCTAAAATCCCCCAAAGCTGCGATAAGATCGGAAACTAATGATTACCTACCAACACTCTTTTGAAAAGTTTTTCGTCGAGGTAATTCTTTACTGTTATGAGGAGAGAGAGAGAGAGAGAGAGAGAGAGAGAGAGAGAGAGAGAGAGAGAGAGAGAGAGAGAGAGAGAGAGAGAGAGAGAGAGAGAGGAGAGAGAGGGGGGGGGAGGGGGAGGGGAGACGAGACAGACAGACAGATGGTCGACAGACGCATACATAAGTGCATGTTCCCCCGCGGTGTGTGTGTGTGTGTGTGTGTGTGTGTGTGTGTGTGTGTGTGTGTGTGTGTGGTGTGTGTGTGTGTGTGTGTGTGTGGTGTGTGTGTGTGTGTGTGTGTGTGTGGTGTGTGTTGGTTTGGTGTATGGTGTGTGTGACAGGCAGACAGAGACAGATACAGAGACAGAGACATAGGGGGGATTGATTGATTGATTGATCATTTTTATTCGCAAGGGTGACAGATAAGTATGACAAACTTTTTTTCATCCGGCCATTTCACTGAGAAAGGACTATCCTTAATAATCACAGCTTATATGAGAGAGAGAGAGAGAGAGAGAGAGAGAGAGAGAGAGAGAGAGAGAGAGAGAGAGAGAGAGAGAGAGAAGAGAAAATGAGAGAGAGAGAGAAGAGTAGACAGACAGACAAGACAGACACAGACAGACAGACAGACAGACAGATAGAGAGAGAGATACAGATAGACAGAGATAAGACAGATACAGACAGACAGACAGACAGACAGACAGACAGAGAGACGACAGGACAGACAGACAGACAGAGGAGAGAGAGACAGAAAGATATAAAGAGAGATACAGATAGACAGAGATACAGAAACAGAGATACAGATACAGAGACAGAGAGGCAGAAACAGAGAGACAGAGACAGAGAGGGAGAGAGACAGAGACAGAAACACAGAGAGGGAGAGACGAGAGAAGTACCATTCAGACCACAGAGAGAGGAGAGAAAGAAGATACCGTTAGAGAGAGAGACAGAGACAGAGAGACAGAGAGAGGTACGTTCAGTCTGCAAGTTCTATAAAAATGGAAAGAAATCCCCTAATTCCAATTGATGGCCGGTTAAAAGTAGGTTTCAAGTCCCGCAGAGCCGCAGAACCAGCGGGGAATAAAGATCAAATATCGCTATACCTCTTCAGAGTTTTTCATCGATAATGAGGAGAAGTTACTTTTATTTTTTTAACCTGATGTTGATGTGTTGTGTGTTGTGTGTGTGTGTGTGTGTGTGTGTGTGTGTGTGTGTGTGTGTGTGTGTGTGTGTGTGTGTGTGTGTGTGTGTGTGTGACAGACAGACAGACAGACAGACAGAGAGCAAGAGAAAGAGAGACAGAACAGACAGACCAAGACAGAAGAAGACAGAATTAGAAAGACAAAGAAAGAGAGTTACAGAGAGAAAGAGCTCTAAACGAGCTATGGTGACTCAGCCTGAAAAGCAATTTGTAGCAGAAAGCAATATTCAGGAGAAAGAGAGCACCAATATTTGGAAGTAAAACTACTAGTGAATGAATACAAACCCGTTCATTTCTTCCTGTCTGAGCAAACCTAAAATCCCCTTCTTCACAGAAATGTAACACTGCATGCAAGTGATAGGGAATGAATGAGGTCTCCGTTATAAGCTAGACAATTCAATCGAACCTGAACGCTGCTGCTGTATTTTCTCATTTTCAGTGTAAGGCAGGCTGGAGATGAGCGCCAGCTATTGTGTTGTGGTGTTGTCAATGTCCTGTTGACCAGCATGGTGATTTGTTTGTCTCCTTTATACTGCTTTTTCATCAAAGCTCCCTGGTTACCTGTTCTGGTTCAATGTTGTGTTGATCCTGTTAGTTTGTAACGCGAATTGCTATGATCCAGTCAGTGTTTTTTTTTAATATCACCAATTTTGCCTTACGATCATTCTCAAAGTTCTCTTAAGGATTTATTGTATATAAATTACCAGGGTGTCTTATTACCCTGGCTCCTCACCAGCGACTATTGTTATTATTTATTAATTTATTTTATTTTTTATATCAAGAATAATGGACTAAGCACTCATGTGCTTCTTTAAATCTAGTACCGTGTGTATGCAGTTTTGTAAATCGTGTCATCTGTTCTCACCGGTACACGATGGGCCCCTCTTACGAAAAGCAGAACAGGATTTAAGGTGAGCGCAAGACATTATTTACTTCAGTAGCTATGTTTATACTTTGGGATCGGGGACGGGGTAGCTTAGTGGTCAGAGCGCTCCATTTCCCCAAACCAAGGTTAAGCAGCATCGACCGTGGTTACCAGTTGGATGGGTGACGTTTTTGCCCTTGGCTTCAGTATAGTCCCCCAGTTCACCCAACTGTAAATAGGTACCTGCCCTCTTTAGGGACAGGGAAGGTAAGCAGCAGCGAGAGAGAGGAATGGGCGCCGCCCTCAATATGCTGGCCCCTAGAGAAGCTGAGGTCTCTGATGCCTCGCTCCCATACGACCACATAGGTTATGGGACACCTTTACTTTACCTTTTACTTATGGATCAGAATCCATAGAAACAGGCCATCCTTACCATGCTGACTGTACCAAGGATCTTCGCTACAGACACCTCCAGAGACCTTAATAAAGATTCTAGCTATCGATGTCTGTTGTGGCTGTAATAAGGATCCCTGTGACAGGCGCATCCATCACTGCAATAAACAGTGGAGTGGCCTGTCTTTTTTTTTCTGCTCACCCCCCAAGATTTCATTTCGGGTCATAAACTGGTGGGAAAGAATATTGAGACGGAGACAGAGAAGAAGGAGGTGAAATTGCTGATGAAGAGTAGGCCTGCAGGCAAGGGGTACTTGAGCAAGATGTCACTGAGTCACGCTTTGTTAGATAACACATGTATAACCTTAGGGTTCTCTCTCTCTCTCTCTCTCTCTCTCTCTCTCTCTCTCTCTCTCTCTCTCTCTCTCTCTCTCTCTCTCTCTCTCTCTCTCTCTCTCTCTCTCTCTCTCTCTCTCTCTCTCCGTGTTTTAAAGTTTAAAATATCGTCTTTCTAGTTACTGAAAATTAAGGACAGGTGTGTAAGAGTATATGCAATAATGCAATGCATGGTTCTGGCAAATATGACATGCATAATAGATTGGGACGGAAGACAAACTTACACAACTACAAGGTATACACACGGGGACAGGATATAAAAAGCGCATGAGTGTTCATCCCATTATCCTCGAAATAACAGAATCATCATCATCATCATCCTTTACACCCAGTGTGTGTAGGGCAGCAACAAAAGACTTTCCACCCCTGCCTATCCTGGGCCAGCCTGGCCAATGAACTCCAAGAGTGCTGCATGGCTTCCATCTCACATTCCACTGTCCTCCTCCATGTTGTTCTTGGTCTTCCTCTCTTTCTCTTGCCGTCTGGGGTCCAGTGCAGTGCTGTTCTTGCGACAGATTGTGTGTCTCTCCGGAGTACATGCCCAATAACATAATGATAATAATAATGATAATGATAATGATAATGATCATCAATCATCATCATCATCATCATCATCATACATATCATCATCATCATCATCATCATCATCATCATGACAATGATAATGACGATGACGACGACGACGATGATGATGATGATGATGATGATGATGATGATGATGATGATGATGAGATGAGATAATAATAATAATAATAATAATAATAATAATAATAATAATAATAAAAAAACAACAACAACAACAACAACATCATCATATAATTCATAGAAAGTTGTCTTTGACAAACCTGAGAGGTGTCCACACGGACAAGGGAATAACTACACTAGAATGTAGGATAACAGTCAGTGGCAGGTCACAGTGACACCGTGCTCTCTGCACAGAGGAACCTGTCGTTCATGCATGTTGATGTTCCTCTGATCACTAAGGGCTGTTCTTCTTCATATAATACCTATTTCTTGATGATTATCGAAAGAAATACTTGACAACATTTAATATTTTTTTTAGATTCCTCAAACTGCATTAAAAACTTTAAGGACTTTCTACGCAGTAGCAAAAAACTTACAACTCATGTAATTATAAAGTAGGGAAACAGTATTTCCGGAAAACTGTGCATGAACGCATTTTGATGACACTAGGAATGATAATGCACTTGCTTGTGCGATAGCCTGCATGTAGTTACCTCCCTTGTGGATGGGGCAAGACCGCATTGCCATTGTTGACTGTAAATATAACATATTATCGATTGTGTGAGGCTCATTTCCTTGCCTGGTAGGCATTTGTGTTTGCACTTTGTATACCACTTCAGATCACGGCATATTTTTCTGTGTGAAATTCAGGCTGCTCACGCTAGGGAGAGCGCATCACCACAAGAGTAGCGCCACCTATTTTCTTCTTCTTGTTTTGTCTCGGTGTATGTATGAGTGTGATGTGTGAGTGTGTGTGTGTGTGTGTGTGTGTGTGTGTGTGTGTGTGTGTGTGTGTGTGTGTTCTTTTTCCCCCATCAGAGTGGTCTTTTTCTTTACAATTTTACTAGGGACTCTTGTTGTCATGGGTTCTTTTTACGTTCACTAATTAATGTGCGTTACGCACGACACCTCAATGTATCGTTTCACTAGCACCAAGACCACCACTGAAGGTAAATAATTATAAGTATTTGAACAGAGAGACAGACACACAGACACACAGACAGACAGAGATGGAAAACACATTCAAAGGCACAGACAAAGCAGCGAGAAATATTAAACCTTAAGTAGAGCTTCAATTTCAGAGGGGAAAATAGGACATGCTTGGGGGTGGATTAAAAATCTCTCACTGGGGACACAAGGAAGCAAACCAAATTATAACCAGAGAACAAAAGACGAGCAGGGGAATTTTCAAATAATCTTGACATTTTTTTTAAAACTGATTTGGGGGGGGGGGGGGGGGGGGTTTGTTGTTGTTGTGTTTTTTTTAATCAAGAGATGAACTGAGGAGAGAATTAAAATCAGGTTCTCTCAATTATCTGAAGATCAAAGATAGCGATGGTAAACGCTTTCAGATCAATACAAAAAAGTGTTCAGTGTTTATTAAAAAAAACATTGACCTGGAATGATTGTTACAAACAGATTCGGAGCTCTTTATTCAGCATATTTGTAGGATTGCAATGAATGACATTCTTTGATTATGACGCATGGGATATTAGTGTTATGGAGAAAGGTTATTTACCTGTAGCTTGCATATATGTTTGTTTGCTCATGAAGTTTTCGGAATCTTCTACACATATTCTAAGAAGTTCTAGATCTAGAAGTTTCAGGAATTCTAAGGTGTTCTAGAAGTTGCCAGAAGGGTACAGTATCCTAGGATGTTTGTGTAAAGTTCCTCAAGTTTCTGGAATCTTCTAGCGGCCAGTAGAAGGGGGCCTGGGACTGTATATATATACAAGGGCTGTTATCGCAGCAGGAGAGGAGGAAAGTCCGAATATCCTAGTGTGCGAGCAGGGGAAGCAATGCGGATTGCAGATAAATAGAAGAGATTTTTTGAAGAAGGGGAGAGAAATGAAGGAATAGAAGGAGAGCTATGAGGACTGTGAAAGTCATCAGCTGATTGACGTTGTGTTTAGTGAGTGTAGTCACAGAGTTTTCTTTGTAATTCCATGGTGATTTTGGAAAGGATTTTTCGTTTTGTTTTTGAATTTCTTGTACTGGAAACCGTAAACTGTTTTGAAGTGATTCAGTTGAATAAAAGAAATACAACTTGATTCCTGAGTCAACGTGTGCTCTGTTGGATGTGATTCACGAGAGATAGAAGCAACTCTGGCATTTCAGTCAGCGTTCTACGTCCACTGGAGTGTTTTCTAACAAAGAGTTCTTCATAAAAGAAATATGTTACATTGCGAACATACTCTTGCATTTTAGTCAGTGTTCTACGTCCACTGGAGTGTTTTCAAAACAAAGAGTTTGTTCGTCAAAAACCAATAACGTAACAAGGATGTATATCCAGAAACTATAATTATGAAATACATATAAAACTGCTGAAAAGATGTTCGTCCTTCCCTACCGGCACGCAATGGCCTAATCTTCCGAAAGGCTGAATGGGTTTTACCGTGTGCGCAAGATTTTCTCCGTGGGTTAGCTCACGTAACCTCAGTTTGTAGTCTCACCAGGACGACTTTCAGTTGGTGCTGGTGTTAACTCCGGGCAAAAATCGCCTTGAACGAGTTCAACCTCCGACCACTAGGCTACCCCCCCCCCCCCCTAATCCCTCAGTCTAAATACTTTGATGTCATTGCTGCAACTGAAATCTATGTCAAACCTTCACTATAGTTTTGCATGCTTTCATGCGTAGAAAGGTTCATTTTTATGTTTAAAAAAATGCAATATCCCTAATTTAAAAGGTAAAGGTGTCCCATAACCTATGCTATCGTTGGGGAACGAGGCATCAGATACCTCAGCTTCTCCAGGAGCCAGCATATTGAGGGAAGCGCCCATCTCCTCTCCCTCGCTGCCTTACCTTCCCTGACCCTAAATAAGGCAGGTACCCATTTGCAGCTGGGTGAACTGAGGGAACTGTACATGAGGCCAGGGCACACAAACTGTCACCCATGCACTTGTTAACCATGCTCGATGCTGCCTAACCTTAGCTTGGAGAGAGAAAGAGAGTGTTATGACCACATATCTCCAACTTAAAATGTTGTAAAACAAAAGAAACGTTTATGCTAGGGGGGAAAATCCCTTGACTGTTTCATCAATCTTTGTTGTTGATGGCAAAACTATTGAAAGAGATTATTATAGAACATAGTAATTTCCATACACATTTCAAAGTTACATAATGATGAAAGTGTCAAGGATGGGGCCTTGTGCGTTGTTTTTGTTTATTTGGAGGTTTTGTCAACAGGTAAAAGAAAGGCAAAGGTATCCCATAACCTGGCCAGTGTTGCCAAATATTCATACTGAAACGGTTTTCTTTTTCAAACTTACTGTCGCTACAGCACTCAGACAATACTCATGCCTTCATACTGGGATGTGAGAGTGAATTAACAGAAGCAAGGAGAAAATACGAAGAAAGAGAGTGATAAAAAATGAAGGATGCCAGCAAGGAAGTATGCACATGCTAAAAGACAAGAATGCCGCGACAGGCCAGACAGAAATATTGATGACAGGGATGGTTTGACGAGTATTATGAACTTTATCTCTGCGAAAATCGAAGAGCGGGCATTCGACGCTCATTCCACAATCAGCACATTCGAAAATCGATGACACTTGCAAAAGTTCCGACAAGAAAAGTGAGTGTGTCCACACTCACACGCGCCAGTGTACGTGTGCACAGAGAGAGAGAGAGAGAGAGAGAGAGAGAGAGAGAGAGAGAGAGAAGAGAGAGAGAGAGAGAGAGAGAGAGAGAGACAGACAGACAGACAGACAGACAGACAGACAGACAGACAGACAGACAGACAGACAGACAGACAGACAGACAGACAGACAGAGACAGACAGACAGACAGACAGACAAACAGACAGACTGACAGACAGACAGAGAGAGACAGACAGACAGACAAACAGACAGACTGACAGAGACAGAGAGAAAGAGAAACAGAAAGACAGAAAGAGACAGAGATGGAGAGAAAGAGAGAGAGTGCGTGTGTGTATGTGTGTGTATGTGTGTCTGTGTGTGTGTGTGTGTGTGTGTGTGTGTGTGTGTGTGTGTGTGTGTGTGTGTGTGTGTGTGTGTGTTTATGTGCCTGTGTGTCTCTGTGTGTCTCTGAGTGTCTGTGTCTGTGTGTCTGTGTCTTTGTGCGTACGTGTATTAGTAGAAGTCTTCAATTTTACGTCCTTTCACATAAAGCTTAACTAAATTACCCTTTGCAGATCCAATTATCTGAAGGCCTGCCTAATTGATTGGTATAATGTTATTTTGCTCACAGTAAACTAACAATCTCATCAATATAATTTTCTCCTTGAACTTTCCAGTGAGCAAGGTTACTGAAAATAAATATGCCTGTAACTGATCATTTGTCCAGGACTGTCCTCTTTCATGCACTGGTACAACAGCTTACTCTTTGTACTCTATAAGTATAACGACCTCAACTCAACATGAAAAAGTTCATGTAGTAAATAAATTAAATGTTCGGGTAAGATTTTTAGCATATCATTGGAAATGGTGGGGTGGGGGTGGGGGGGGGCTGGGAGAGGAAGAAATGACAGAGAGAGAAAGATCACATGAAAGTGAAAGTTGTCAAAAATTCTTAAAATCTAAATCAAAAGAACAACAAAGCAAACAAATAAACAAACACCCCCCTCCCCCACCCGTCCTCACTTATCGTAAATTAACAAAACACTGACAAAACAGGCCCCACCCTCTAATTTAAACGGAATAAAAGTGAACAAATAGGTGAATGAATAGATAGATAAAATAAAAACAAAATAGAAATTCAACAATTCCATTTCAAAATGTTGGTAAAAAATCTGTATATATTCTGTAAATCTTGTCTTGACATCGAAAATGATGACTGATTAATTGTACTTTGGGTAGCAATTATTCTTGTTAGCCTGTAAATAGAAATGATGAAATGTTCTCTCGTCAAAAACCAAATTGTTTATGTTGTAATGCATATGTGTTCCAATTAAAGGATCAAAACAAACGAAATTTAACAATCAATAAATCAAAGTTGATTTTTTTTTTCAAAAAGGAATAAAAGGGTGAAAGTAGTAACAACCAAACCTTAATGTGTGTCTTCGATTTTACGTCTGTTAAACTACGCACAGCTGTTGCTGCGGATGTCAGCAAATACGACGGTCTCTTATCGATTTTACTGGAGGACATTACACGATATTGTACAAAATGTCAGCAGTCTTTGCACATACTGATATAATCATAATGCCCTCGATGCCCCCACCACAGGAAAGAAAGCAAACCCTCATGTGGAAACTGTTGTTGTCTGAAGCCTGAGTGTTTGTGGCTGTCGTTGAGGTTTGTGTGTGTGTGTGTGTGTGTGTGTGTGTGTGTGTGTGGTGTGTGTGGTGTGTGTGTGTGTGTGTGTGTGTGGTGTGTGTGTGTGTGTGTGTGTGTTGTGTGAGAGAGAGAGGGGAGGGGGGGGGGAACGCGTGCACGTGTGTGTATGTGTGCGCACGCGTGTTTGTGAAGTGAGAGAGAGAATAGTGAGTGTATGTGTGTGTGTATGTGTAGTATGTGTAGTTGTGTGTGTGAGGAGAGGTGTGTTGTGTATGTGTGTGTGTGTTGTTCTGTTCTGTTTGTTGTTCAAGAATGGGAGGTAGATATGCAGGAATAAAGTGAAAGATTCAGCACTGAGGCAGATGAACCGTTAACATGACAAATTGTTGCTTTGTTAGCCAACAGCCATGTGCAGACACTCTAACATAGAAACCTGAGCAGCCATACATAGCCTATACAGGTGAGACCATAGGGAGACACACAAACAAAAACCTACAAAAAATAATGATATTAAATGGAAACGGATGACAAAGTGACAAAACTGCATTCAATCGGGGACTGGATTTTTTTTTAAAAGCATAGAGTGCTTATTTCATTATCCTCGGAGTAAAAAAATAAAAATAAAAATATAAGTTAAAAACTCACCCAATTACTTATTGAACATTTTCAATCTTCAACAGTGAAGTTATCAACACGTTGGCAAACTTTTGTATCAACCCTTGACTCTGGGAGGGAATGGGAGAACTGAATGGAACCAAACTGAATCGTTTTTCAAAGAGGGTAAGGCATAAGGAAACAGTTGTGTTTTTTTATAACCACCCCTCAGGCCACGAAAAGTGCACATAGAGAGAGGGGGGGGGGGGGAGAGGGGGGAGGGAGGGAGAGGAGGGACAGATGGAGAGAGACACAGAGAGAGAGTGAGAGAGAGAGAGAGACAGGGAGAGAGAGAAAGAGAGAGAGAGGGGGGGAGGGGGAGGAGGGACAGATGGAGAGAGACAGAGTGAGTGAGAGAGAGACAGAGATATTTCATTTATTATTATTATTTTTTTTTATTCTTCTATATCGAGGATAACAGAATAAGCAATCATGTGCTTTTTTTCATCCGGTACCCGTGTGTACGCAGTTTTGTAAATATTGTCATCTGTTTCCACCGGCACACGATGGCCTACTCTTACGAAATAGAGAGAGAGAGAGAGAGAGGAGAGAGAGAGAGAGAGAGAGAGAGAGAGAGGAGAGAGGAGAGAGAGGAGAAGAGAGAGAGAGAGAGAGAGAGAGAGAGAGAGAGAGAGAGAGAGAGAGAGAGAAGAGAGAGAGAGAGAGAGAGGAGCGAGCGAGCGAGGAGCGAGAGAGAGAGAGAGAGAGAGAGAGGAGAGAGAGAGAGAGAGAGAGAGAGAGAGAGAGAGAGAGAGAGAGAGAAGAAGAGAGAAGAGAGAGAGAGAGAGAGAGAGAGAGAGAGAGAGAAGCAGAGAGGAGAGAGAGAGAGAAGAGAAGAGAAGAGAGAGAGAGAAAGACAGACAGACAGACAGACAGACAGACAGACAGACAGAACAGAGTGCGTGTGAGGGAGAAGACACAGACAAACAGACTATAGGCAGACAGGCAGACAGACAGACAGAGACTGACTAATACACAAATATATTATACAAGTAGGCAGAGGATAGACTAAGAAGCACAACAATCTAGAGGAGCGTGGAGAAGAGCAAAATATACTGGATAAGCCTGTATGTAGCAACAACAAAAAAAGATGTAATTGTTTTTCTGAGAAAAATAGTGAAACTGTGACGTCACAAAGAAGAAAAGAGAAAAAAAAAGAAGAGAATAACAAAATCAAAACAGAAGAAAAGGTAAGATCACACGCAAAAAAAGAAACCCAGCCGAGGAAATAAAATACAAAACACAATATAGAGTAATAAAAACGCAGTACCCTAGTGAACCAAAACTACCGGCATATGTTGTAATACCACTCAATTCTTAATCAGTAATACTGTTAGCATGCTGGCAGCAAAGCGTCCAACAAAAAGGTCTAGAGTCTAGTCCAACTTCAAAATACTACAGATGTTGAAGATGGGTAGGAGCGTTATTATTTCAATGTTTCTTGTTACATATAAATGAAGCTTTACACAGGCTGACAATGTTAGAACGGCCGAATGGACGGGACGAAAAAGAAAAGACAGAAAAACGCGCACACATACAGACATGCACACATACACACACACACACACACAACGCACGCGCGAACACGCATCCACAACACACACGCGCGCGCACAAACACACACACGCACACGCGCGCGCGCGCGCGCATCTGGAAATAAAAGTTTGACTTGACTTGACACACGTGTACACACACTTGTACACATGCACATACAACTACACGCACATACACACACAAACACACACACATACACACACAAACACACATACACACACAAATACACACACGCGAGCGCGCACACACAAACACACGCACGCACGCACGCACACATGCACGCACGCGCATGCACGCAACGCACGCACGCAACACACACACACACACACACACACACACACACACACACACACACACACACACAAACACCGGACGGAATAGCCTGATGGTTAGAGTAATGCCCTTTGTGCTCGTGATCTGATGACCAGAGTTCGAATCTCGTTCAAGAGGATTTTCCCTCTGGAGTTAACATCAGTGCCGACTCCACTCTCCCCAAAAGTCCTTCGGATGAGACTATAAACTGAGGTCCCGTGTGCAAATGCACGCTGAACATCATGCGCAGCCGTTAAAACGCATTATACTTTTTGGAAGAGTAGGCCATTTTGTGCCGTTAGGAACGGATGACTTTTATAAAACTGCATACACATGGGGACTGAGTGTAAAAAAGCACTTGAGTGTTCATTATATGTTGTTGTTGATATTGTTGTTGCTGTTGTTGTGCGTTCCAAGGCTTAACACCTTGGGGGTCCCCCAGAATATGCACACTTATAAAAGAATAAAATCAATAACACACACACACACACGCACGCACGCACGCACGCACGCACGCACGCACGCACGCACGCACACACACACACACACACACACAACACCACAACACCACAACACAACACACACTTACCTACTACTTTTTCACGTATCCTAAACGACAAAAGTTAAGTCCGTAACAGTGAAGTCTTTCCACCGT
>CM060318.1:3630718-3635718 GCA_030674155.1 Stramonita haemastoma
AGGAGTTTGACTTTAAAATCGAATTTTTTTTTGTTTTGCTTTTTTTTTTACTCCGATAAAATGTTATACCTTATCAATATTTTTATCCAAGATCGATATTCACGTTTTGTAATTTGCTCTCTTCAGATAAGAAAAAAAAAACGCCTTCAAAATTACGCTAATTTGTAAACAAGTGCAAGTTGCATAGAATTATGAAAACGGCTGACTACATGCATATTTCTGTCACACACAGCAAAGTTGAAAAATGCTTTGTTAATGCAAATTGTGTTAATGCAAATCGTGTTCGTTACGGTTATCATAGTTTCATGACCCCCCCTCCAAGCCCCGAATACAGGTTAGAGGATAATCAGATCTTGAAATAGTGTGTGTGTGTGTGTGTGTGTGTGTGTGTGTGTGTGTGTGTGTGTGTGTGTGTGTGTGTGTGTGTGTGTGTGTGTGTGTGCGTGCGTGCGTGCGTGCGTGTGTGTGTGTGTGTGTGAGTGTGTGTGTGTGTGCATGCGTGCGTACGTGCGTGTGTGTATATGTGTATTTGCGTGCGTGAGTGCGAGTATCTGCGTGTGTATGTGTGTGTGTACGTGCATGCGTGCGTGTATGTGTGTGTGCGCGTGTGTGTATGTGTTTCTGCTCGTGCGTGTGCGTGTGCGCGCGAGCGTGTATGTGTGTGTGTGTGCGCACGCACACGTGCATGTGCTCGCACCTCAGCACATTTGTTGCGCTGTAAGTACGCACGTGCTTGTGTTGGGGTGCGCATATCTGTGTGTGTGTGTGTGTGTGTGTGTGTGTGTGTGTGTGTGTGTGTGCATGTGTGTGTGTGTGTGTGTATGTATGCAGCCATTCAGCATTTTGTACAGGGTGCGAACGCTTTTGGTTTAACGTGTATTGCTGAGAGGGTGGACAGTTTTTTACATATACATTTTTTATTCTGCATTAACATGACATCAAATGTTTTTTTGAAAAAAAAAGTAAAAACGCTTTAATGGTTTAACGTGTAATACTGAGAGGGTGGAGAGGAGAAGTGCACAGAGCTAACACGCTGTCACACCCAGCCACCTCTGTACTCATTCATAATTTAGGTCCTCTGAAGTCGGAGTATGGCTGCCAATATGACGAGGTAGGCCTACTTGAAAACAGTCCAACACGCAAACTTCTCATTCAGTGTGCGATTTCAATCTCACAGCAATTCCCAGGTGGGATAAGTAAGTCAGAGTGCGCATTCTGGGTGACTCCTAGAGTGTTAAGCTTGGGAACGCACAACAACAGCAACATTCACATTTTAGTCACCAGCTGTGACTAATATGACTCATGAGGCCAGTGGACAGACCTCATGTAAAGCTGATATAAGAAGACCGGGCACTACGTACCATGCCCGGTAGAGGAACACACAGAGAAGGAGGGAAGGAAGGGATAAAAGAATGCATGAATTAATTAATAAAACATATTTTTTAATAAATGATATTCATTTTTCAAATGTGACAGATAAGTATTCCCATAGTTTTTTTTCATCCAGCCCTTGCCCTGGTTAGGGTTTATCAACAAAAGGAACCCCCCCCCTCCCCTTGAAAAACCACAATTTTAATGCAACAACAAGAAGAGCCTGACATTTAATAATAAAAAAGCGGTAAGTAAACGAACAACTCATTGCATGTGCACAGTCTATTATTCCTTTATCTAAAACGACAACAACAAAAACAACCCATACTTTCTGTGAGAAAATAACCAAATTGGCAACAGCCTGACAAATAGCAGCATCGCTCGCGCTCAATTATATAACCTGCAACCCCACGGAGAAATTTAACTGCAGGGTGTGCAAGATGCGTACTTCCGAGAACTTCTCTCACTCTCTTTTCAATTATGTTGGGATGTGGGTAGAAATAATCGATATACTGAGCCGAGAAAATCTAGAATAAACTATTTTTCAAAAGGATGTTTGGATAAATTTCGGAAAAAGTACAATTTACCATTTGCTTTTCTTATTTTCCCTATATCCATGGATATACTTTTCGCTAATGCGCGACGCATTTAATTCCCTCCCCTGACCATGAAAAACGCTGTTGCCTTCTTTAAAACTACTAAATTTCATAACAGATTGTCACCCCATGGGTTGAGTTGCTTCCCATCGCAAGAACACTGTTGCCTTCTTTGTTCTTACTAAAATTCATAAAGGACCGCGGTTCAGGGGAGTTAACTAGAGAAACTACAAAATAACTTACTCGACGACGAGTTCTTTCGTGTCGCGCTTTGCGTATATTGCATCATTTACATCCCCCAAAATATCACTCTGATAGTAGATATCCCAAGATAATTATTTTGTTCGACTTCACTAAATATTTTGATTTTTACTCAATGAAATCGTGCCGTTACATCGGATATTGTACAGGATATACTTTTTTCCTGGAGAGAATGAATGAATAAAAGAAAGATCTTTATTTTTCATGGGTTACAGAAAAAAGCATTCACATACTTTTTTTCATCCAGTGTGTTCTTTCAGAGATAACCAGGTATTTATTTTATTTTATCTATTTATACATTTCTTTATTTATTTATTTATTTATTTATTCATTTATCCATTCATTCATTCATTCTTTTGTATCGATGAAAATGAATAGGATTCGTGTGGGTTTTTTTTACATCCAGTGTGTATACTTTTTGGTCAATTCTGTCATCCCTTACCACAGGAACACAAATACCTACACTTTCGAAATACGGAACAGGATTTAACGTGTGCGCAAGATGTTCTGCGTGCGTTCGCACACATGGTCTCGGTTTATAGTCTCATCCGAAGGACCTCTGGAAAAATCCTCTTGAACGGGATTCGAACCCGGGTCGTCAGATTGCGAGTGCAATGTTCTAACCATTATATTATCTCGTCTGTGAATCAGAGTGTATGATTTGTCCTTTTATATCGAGGATAATGGAATAAACACTCGTGTGTTTATTTTTACATCCAGTCCCCGTGTATATGAAGTTTTGTCATTTTATTTCAACGCTGTTAAACTGCGGAATGTTTGACAACTCAGTAAAATAATAAAAAAGAAAACATCAATACATTCTGCTTTCGAAGCCGCTCATCACCACCATCACCATCACCACCACCATCGCCACCACCATCATCACCATCACCACCACCATCACCATCACCACCACCATCACAATCACCACCATCACTACTATCACCATCACTATCACCACCACCACCATCACCACCACCACCACCACCATCACCGCCACAACAACCGACACCACACCATCATCCTTTTTTTCAATCAATCATCAAGAAAAAATTCACGAAACACATTTCTCGACTCTATATATCTTTATTCCTTTTTCCCGTCCATCTTTCAAAACTTACAGCTCTGAAGATGACAAAAAGAAATTACTCATCCTTCAGTGGCTAAGACAAAGAACTTGCTCTCCAAAAGTGAAGACAACGTTAGGAAGGAGAAGATGAATTGATTTCTCTGTGGAACGCCCAACGAGAAGACAGGAGTTAGTTCAGAACAGCAGTCAGTGCAGAACGGCAGATCAGAAGACTGGGTCGGTCTATGTGTGTGTGTATGTATATATATATATATATATATATATATATATATATATATATATATATATATATATATATATGTGTGTGTGTGTGTGTGTGTGTGTGTGTGTGTGTGTGTGTGTGTGTGTGTGTGTGTCTGTCTGTCTGTCTGTCTCTCTGTGTGTCTGTCTTAAGACACGGTGTTGCTGTTGATGAACTCGTTGAGGATGTCGGAGGCGAGGTCATTTTGGATCTGGCCTTTGTGGTGAATCTGTTCCATCTGATTCATCGTCTCCATCTGAAAGAAAAAAGAGTATTGAGTGAGTGAGTGAGTGAGTGAGTGAGTGAGTGAGTGAGTGAGCGAGCGAGCGAGAGAACGAGAGAACGAGAGAGCGAGCGAGCGAGCGAGCAAGTGATAAATGAGTGGGTTGAGTGAGTGAGTGAGTGAGTGAGTGGTGAGCGAGTAAGTGAACGACATAGTGAGCGAGCGAGTGGTGAGAGTGAGTCAGTGAGTGAGTGATGGTGATTTGGCCAGAGCTCAAAGATTAAACAATGGTGCGATTTCTGCATATGCAAGTTTGCCTACCATTAAGGTAGCTGCAATCCGATTTGATGATGATGATGATGATGATGATGATGATGATGATGGTGATGATGATGATGATGGTGGTGGTGGTGGTGGTGGTCTTTATTTTGAAGGGCTACATATTTTACTGTACATATCTTTTTTTTTCTTTTGGCTCTTTTTGCCCTTAATGAGAGAGAGTTATCATTAGTACAAACTCCACTCCCTCGAAAGTCCTTCGGATAGAGCTATAAACCAAGGTGTCCTGTGTGAACACACGGAAAACATCTTGTGTATTTGTTAAAACCTCTTCCACCTTTGGGAAGAGTAGATCATTGTGGGCAGACAAGGCCGGGCATGGATAACACAATCTCACAGAAGACAGTGTGCACTTGGGGACTGAAGATGAAAATGCACAGGAATGCCTACTCTTCATCCTCAAAACAAAATAATTTAATAAATAAATGAAATTATACAGATTACAAGTATACAAACTTAAAATAGATTTGAAAAAAAACATTCTGCATACCTGTGTGAGTGAGTTTGGGAAGTAGGGACTAAAAGAAGGCGTAAAATAATGCATTGATGACTAAGTTATTCAGAGGGACATGTGATTCCATGAGTGAGTACATTATGCAGGCATGTGCATGTGTCTAGACAGACAGACAGACAGACAGGTACTAGGTAGGTAGGTAGGTAGGTAGGTAGGTAGGTAGATAGGTAGAAAGGTAGAAAGATAGATAGATAGATAGATAGATAGATAGATAGATAGATAGATAGATAGATAGATACATACATACATACATACATACATACATACATACATACATACATACATACATACATACATACATACATACATACATACACACGGAGAGAGAGAGAGAGAGAGAGAGAGAGAAGAGAGAGAGGAGAGAG
>CM060318.1:3645718-3655718 GCA_030674155.1 Stramonita haemastoma
TCTAAATCCAGGAGATGTGTGAAACTGTTTCTTCACTCACTGCTCTCTCCACTCCCACATCTGGGAAAATCACATCGCCAACAGCACATTGCCTTTTTCTCGTTTCTTTGTCAAGCATCCTTTCCCAATGACGATGGTGCTTGTGCAGCCAGGGACATCTTTCTTGTTGCTGTGGGTTCAGTAACATGCACTGAATGCAGGTTGCACTTGGGACTTTGGTTTCTTGCCTCATCCACAGGGCTTTGTGTATGTGTGTGATGCTAAGTGCAGGTGTTGTCTCATCCAAAGAGTTTTGTGTAACTATGTGTGTGTGAAGCTCAGTGCAGGTATGTGTGTGGTGATTGCAGTTTGTGTTGAAGAAAGAAAGTCAAGATGGCGCTGACCCGTGTGGTTCTGGTGGTGATGTGGGGCCTGATGCTGGCCTCCTGTCTGGCTTTCTCCGCTTCCATCTATAACCAGGTACAGTACAGCGCCACTTCTCTCTCACCTGTGTGTGTGTGTGTGTGTGTGTGTGTGTGTGTGTGTGTGTGTGTGTGTGTGTGTGTGTGTGTGTTGTGTGTGTGTGTGGCTGTCTGCTCGTTTTTTTTTTTTTTGTGTGTGTGTGTGTGTGTGTGTGTGTGTGTGTGTGTGTGTGTGTGTGTGTGTGTGTGTGTGTCTGTATGTGTGTGTCTGTGTCTGGTCTTGTCTGTCTGTGTCTGTCTGTCTGTGTCCTGTGCCTATAATGTGTGTCTGAGTTGTAGTGTTCTATCTTCTTCTATCTTCTTCCTATCTGTTATCTTATCTTCTATTCTATCTATCTATCTACTATCTATCGATCTATCTACTATCTATCTACTACTATCTATACCATTGTACTCTTGCTCGTCTATTGTACTCACTCATGCAATTACATTCCCCTCAATATATTATTCATTATCATGTAACCTTTGTCTATCCATGCTATCATAACTTGCTATGTATGTAGTTTTTTGTATGTTGTTTTTATCCTCTCTTCTAGTTTGTGTGCTTGTAATCTGCATCATTTCATTTATTAATTAAATCATTTTGTTTTGAGGATAAGGGAAAAGCATCCATGTGCATTTTCATCTCCAGTCCCCGAGTGCATGCACTTTTGCAGATTCTGTCATCTGTTCTCAGCACTGCCAGCCCGCAATGACCTACTCATCCCAAAGGTGGAAGAGGTTTTAACATATATTTTTCGTGTCTTCACACATAGGACTTTGGTTTTTAGCCATATTGGAAAGACATGAGGGAGTGAAGTTTGTACTGATGATAACTCTCTGGAATTAAGGGCAAAAAGAGCCAAATAAGAAATGAGATAGGCACATTAGAATCTGTGACCCTTCAAATCACGATATCATCACCACCATCATCATCAAGTGGGATTGCAGAGTGGTGGGCAAACTTTCATATGCAGAAATCCCACAATTGTTGAATCTTGGAGCTCTGGCCAAATCATCATCGTCATCATCATCATCATCATCTCATCATCTCATCACTCATCATCATCATCATCACTCATCATCACTCACTCACTCACTCACTCACTCACTCACTTCACTCACTCACTCACTCCTCATTCGATCATTCGTCATTCGATCATTCGATCATTCATCACTCACTCACTCACTCACTCACCACTCACTCACTCACTCACTCGCTCACTCACTCACTCACTATTTTTCCTTTCAGATGGATACAATGACTCAGATGGAACAGATTCACCACAAAGGCCAGATCCAAAATGACCTCCAGGAGATTCACCACAAAGACCTGATCCCCATTGACACGACATCCTCAAAGCTGAAAGGCAATTCATCAACAGCAACACCGTGTCTTAAGGCAGACCCACACACACAGGCTGCCCAGTCCTCGGATCTGGCGTTCTGCAGTCACTGCTGTTCTGAACTAACTACCTTTCGTTGGGAGTTCCACAGAGAAATAAAGTCAAGTTCTCCGTCCTAAAGTTGTCTTCACTTTTGGAGAGCAACTTTTTGTCTTAGTCACTGAAGGATGAACTTTTTTTTTGTGGTCATCTTCAGAATTATTGCAGTTTTGGAGATGAATAGAAAAAAAAGGAATAAAGATGTAGAGTCATTGAGTGTGTTGTCTTGACATTTTGTTTGATTGATGATGAAGGGAAAGATGAGAGATGGGTGGAGGGATGAGAGATGGGTGAAGGGAGAGAGAGATGGGTGAAGGGAGAGAGAGATGGGTGGAGGGAGTAGAGATGGGGTGGAGAGGGAGAGGATGGGTGGATGGAGAGAGAGATGGGTGGAAGGGATGAGAGATGGGTGAAGGGAGAGAGATGGATGGAGGGAGGTGAGATGGGGGAGGGAGGTGGAGATGGAGGAGGAGATGGATGGAGGGAGAGAGATGGGTGAGGAGAGAGATGGGTGGAGGAGAGAGATGGGTGAAGGAGAGAGAGATGGGTGAGGGAGGAGATGGATGGAGGAGATGGGTGGGAAGGGAGAGAGATGGGTGAAGGAGAGATGGTGGAGGATGAGGATGGTGAAGGGATGAGAGATGGGTGAAGGAGAGAGATGGTGGAGGGAGAGAGATGGGTGAGAGGGATGGAGATGGATGGGTGGAGGGAGGAGATTGAGAGAGATGGGTGAGGAGGGATGAGAGGAGATGGGTGGAGGGAGAGAGATGGGTGGAGGGAGAGATGGGGAGGATGGAGTGTGGAGGTGGGGGAGGGATGAGAGATGGGTGGAGGGAGGGATGAGAGATGGGTGGAGGGAGGGATGAGAGATGAGTGGAGGGAGGAGAGAAATGCTAACTCTGAAATGCCAACCACATCTGTCATTCACGGGGTTTGAACCTACCACTTTCCAGTGAGAAATTTGATGACAGTAGCCAACCAACACTGCATATATAATTGGGTGTTTGGTTCACCTGACACTTCCTAATCATTTAGAAATTTTTGAAGGAGAGCCTCATAGATTTGGTTTGGCTTCAAAGCAATGTTTGGGATTTTTTTGTAATCATTGCAGTTTTCGTGAACGTATTGTTGCAAAATAATCGTGGTCCCAGTTTTTGTTGTTGTTGTTGGGAATGCTGCATTTTATCTGGGGGGAGACAGGGGAAGAATTGGTTTATGATGGGATCAGCTTTCTTAGGGCTTAGGGTATGGAGTTGAATACCGGGTTGTAGTTCTTCCTTCTTGTTCTTTTCTTCTTTCTTGTTCTTTGTTCTTCTTTTCTTTTTTCTTCTTCTTCTTCTTTTCTTTCTTCATTCTTCTTCTTCTTCTTCTCTTCTCTTCTTCTTCTTCTTCTTCTTCTTCTTCTTCTTCTTCTTTTTTTTCTTTCTTCTTCTTCTTCATCTTCTTCTTCTTTTCTCAATTTCTTCTTCTCTTCTTAATCTTCAATTCTTCTCTTTCGCATTTTCTCTTCCTCTTCTTCTTCTTTTCTTCTTCTTCTTCTTCTTCTTCTTCTTCTTCTTCTTCTTCTTCTTCTTCTTCTTCTTCTATCTTTAATTCTTCTTTTTGCTTCGTCTCTTCATCTTCTTCTTCTTCTTCTTCTTGTTCTTCTCAGCTCTAGAAGACAAAGCCCAGGTAAGTCTGGAGGGTAAGCTGTTACCCATGCAGCAGACCCTCCCTCTTTATGTTGCTGGAATGGTCCATTGAAAGGCAATCGCCGAAACGAATGGTTCCGAACCGCCCTGGGGACTCCAACTCCCCCATTTCCCTCCAAGGATGGTGTCTAAACATGACACCTGTGTGCATGCTGGGTTTTCCAATTGTCATCTCTTCCACCGGCACACAATGGCCTGCTCTTTCTAAAGCAAAAACTGGCTTTTAAAGTGTGCGCAAGATGTTCTGCGTGCGTTCGCACACGATGCCTAGGTTTATAGTCTCATCCGAAAACTTTCAATTCGCTATTTTCGTCAAAGTGGGAAGAAAGGGCGAGATTGGGAATCGAACCCTGAACCTCGCGGTTTACTTGTTAGCATGCAAAGGTTTTAACCATTCTTCCACCACCTTCCTTTCTTGGCAAAAGAAAGCGCATCAAAGCAGTTCAATCAAAAAAGAAACAAGGTCAACTACAAGCTTTGTTTTCTTTAGATCAAAACTCAACTCGCCTTCAGATAGCTCTAACCACTACAACTAAATATGCAGTTTTCTGTCTTTCTTTTTTGTTGGGGGGATGTTTTTTCTTTGTTTTTATACCCCATCTTTCTCTCAATAGTCCGATTCTTTGTTCGAGGATGAAGGAAGAAAATCATTAGCTAAAAGCAGGGATGCATAGTGTGTGTGTGTGTTTTGTGTGTGTGTGTGTGTGTGTGTGTGTGTGTGGTGTGTGTGTGTGTGTGGTGTGTGTGTGTGTGTGGGGTGTGTTGGTGTGTGTTGTGTGTTGTGTGTGTGTGTGTTGTGTGGTTGGTGTGTGTGTGGTGTGTGGTGGTGTGTGGTGTGTGTGTATGTGTGTGTGTGTGTGTGTGTGTGTGTGTGTTGTGTGTGTGTGTGGTGTGTGTGTGTGTGTGTGGTGGTGTGGTGTGTGTGTGTGTGTGTTGTGTTGGGTGTGTGTGTGTGTTGTGTGCATGCCGTGGTGCGTGTTGTGGTGTGTGTGTGTGCCAAAGAGAATCTAACATCTCGTCATCAATTCTATTATTGACATTTAAAATGTAATTTTCTAATGTCTCAGTCATGAAACAGGAGATGAACAGGAAAGAAAGGAGGGAGGGGAAGGCTGGGTGGGGAGAGGGGGGAGGAGAGGAGACAGAAGGAGAGAGAGGATTGGGATAACGTCCTCGGGGGACGGATAGACTGGTGGTCAGAGTGATGCGCTCGTGATCTGCTGACCGGGTTCAAATCTCGTTCAAGAAGATTTTTCCTCTGGAGTTAACATCAGTCCGATTCCACTCCCCACAGAAGTCCTTGGGGTGAGACTATAAACCGAGGTCCCTGTGTGAACGCACGCAGAACATCTTGCACACACGTTCAAACCCGTTCCGCTTTTCGGAAGAGCAGGCCATTGTGTGTCGGTGGGAACGAATGACAAAATTGACAAAACTACGTACACACGGGGTCTGGATGTAAAAAAACAACAACCACGATTGCTTATTCCGTTAGCCACGAAAAAAAAAACAACAGAAAAATAAATGAAAAAAATAAAAATAAGTAAAATAAAAAGAGAAGCAGAACAGGCTGCAAATGACACACAGAAGAAGGGAAGAGAGAAGAATGGAGAGAAGGGAAAAGAAGGGAAGAATTTTCAAATGAAAAAATCAGCCACAAGAAAAAAATATTAAAACCTTTTGGAGTGACAGGGAGAGGTAAATAAAAAAGACGGAAAGAAAAACAGAAAGAAATGTAGAAAATGGAAAAGAGAGGGTAAATAAAAAAAAAGAAAGACAAGGAAAAGATTAGCTGCAAAGTATTATCAAGAACAAGAAACCAATAAGAGAGAATCTAAACAAGAAAACATCAAGAAGAATCATCAAGAAGCCTTTAGTGTTGGGATTAGCTCTCTGATTCCTGGAAACAAGGTTGTTGGCTTGAATCGTATTCTGTTCAGTGTTTCTTCTGGCTCATGTCAGCATTATTTTGCTGTAGCTTTTAATTAAGGGGACAGGATAGCTCAGTGGTCAGAACACTCGCTTTCCCCTAGCCAATGGTTAAGCAGCATCGAGCATGGTTACCTATTAGATGGGTGACGTTTCCCGCCTAGGTTTCAGTACAGTCCCTGCAGTTCACGCAGCTGTAAATGGGTACCTGCCCTCTTTAGGATCAGGGAAGGTAAAGCAGCGAGAGAGAGGAGATGGGACACGCCCTCAATATACTGGCCTCTAGAGAAGCTGAGGTCTCTGATGCCTCACTCTCCTGCTGACCACACCGGTTGTGGGACAAATAATTACCTTTCGTTTTAGGTTATGGGACACCTTTTCCCTTCTTTTTTTTTAACCTTTTTTTTTAGTTTTAACCAAAAGGCCCGAGACGAAACAGTCAGTATAAACCATTTTGTGGGTATGGTTTTGAAAGTGTTTCTCAACTTTAATCAGCAAGTGCTCAGATAGGTACGATTTTGTAGGTGTTGCATTAACCTGCTTGATTGCAGTGGGCACCAGTGGAGCGATGGTCTAGAGGTAACGAACCTATCTATAAAGCAAAAGGTTTGGGCTCGATCCAGGTCCGGATTCGATTCCCATAATTTAGTGCCCGAAACTTTCCCCCATCCACTAGACCGTGGATGGTGGTCTGGGTACTAGTCTTTTGGTGAGTCGAATAAACCGAGGTTCCTATGTGCAACATGCATCAGCTCACGTAAAAGAACCCACGGAAACGCGAGTGTTGTCCCTGACAAAATTCTGTAGAAAAATGCCACCCTGATAGGGAAACAAATACACATATATACAGAAAAAGAAAAAAAATGAATAACAGGTGGCGCAGCTTTTGTGGTGACGCGCTCTCCCCAGGGGGAGAACGGACCCAAACTTCACGCAAAGAGATCTTGCCTTGACTTAAAGTGGTGTACAAAGACATCGCAGGTGTTGGTATTCCTCAGGAATGTAACACTTGAATAAAATAAAACGAATTGTCCTGTCAGAAAGTCGCAATCTGCATCCTGAGTGATTATCGTGGGGTGACACACACCTGTCAGATTCAGTGGCTTCTGCTACCCTGGGTTTAAAAAAAAATTGGTAACCTAGTTTTGGTTTCTCCCTTGCGTGCCATGAATACAGTTTTAGTCTTCAGACCTGAAAGGCAGGAGCTTCTTGACAGACTGTGATTACAGAGACCTGCTGTTGCACAGAGGCTAACTCAATCTGACGCTGGGATATAGAGCGCGCGTGCGAGCGAGCGCGCGCGCGCGCGTGTGCGTGTGTTTTTATGTTTTATATATTTTTTAATTTTATTTTTTATGTCGAGGATAATGGGATAAGCACTGATGTGCTTTTTTTTTTTAATCCAGTCCCCGTGTGTATGCAGTTGTGTAAATATTGTCATCTGTTCCTACTCTTACAAAAAGCGGAACAGGATTAACGTGTGCGCAAGATGGTGTGTGTGTGTGTGTGTGTGTGTGTGTGTGTGTGTGTGTGTGTGTGTGTGTGTGTGTGTGTGTGTGTGTGTGTGTGTGTGTGTGTGTGTGTGTGTGTGTTGTGTGATTTATTTACTTATTTTTTTATTTCATTCTCTTATTTCGAGGATAATCGAATAAGCACTCACGTCCTCTTTTACATCCAGTCCCCGTCTGTGTGCAGTCTTGTCAGCTGTTCCCACCGGCACACAATGGCCTACTCTTCCGAAAAGCAGAACGCGTTTTAATGTGTGCGCAAGATGTTGTGTGTGCCTTTGCACAGGGATCTCGATTTGTAGTCTCATCCGAAGGAGTTCCTAGGGGGAGTGGAGTGTGTGTGTGTATGTGTGTGTGTGTGCGCGCGTGCGCGCGCGCGTGTGTGTGTGTGCGCGTGCGTGCGTGGCGTACGTGTATGTGTGTTTGTGTGTGTGCGCACGTGCGCCTGCGCACATGTGTATGTGTGTATACATAACTTATGTGCTTGCTGCGTGCACGTGCCTGTGCATGCATGCATTCATGCACTTATCCATTTCCTATCGCGGATGTAGTTGCTCAACAGAATTGGACGGAAAAGAGAAAAAAATACTGGACACCACAAAACATCATCAGCAGTACGTGGATTGAAACAGAAGAGAGAGGGTGGGGGTGGGGTGCATGTGGGTTGAAACAGATAGGGGGGGTTGGGGGGAGGGGGCAATATCACAAAGCCAACACCGGATAACAACAGCTTCGGCAAAAAACAGCGTGCAGCCATGCGGATGTTTCCTGTTCGTTGTGTTCATTTGTTCGTTTATTTGTTTGTTTGTTGTATTCATTTTTGTTCGTGTTTTCGTGGATTGTCTCGTCTTTTAGTTTTTTCTTCCATTACAATAATTTATGGCCGATTCCTTTTACTTGACAGACAATCTGATGAAGTAAAACAAAGGATTGGTTTGTTGGATAAAATATCGTCGATCTAAAGTGCAATTTCCATCCATTATTCTCTGTAAGCTGTGGAGATTGAAATCTTTCACAAAATGGAAACAGTGTCATTATTGAAATCTTTCACCCGATGGAAACAGTGTCATTATTTAAATCTTTCATCAAATAGAAACAGTATCATTGAAATCTTTCACCAGATGAAAGCAGTGTCGACTTGTCATCATTAAAATCTTTCTCAAAATAGAAACAGTTCAATTGAAATCTTTCACTAAATAGAAATACTGTTCTAATTCAAATCTTTCACTAGATAGAAACACTGTCATTGAAATCTATCACCAGATAGAAGCAATGTCATTGAAATCTTTCACCAATAGAATCAGTGTCATTATTGAAATCTTTCACCAGATAGAAACAGTGTCATTGAAATCTTTCACCATATAGAATCAGTGTCATCATTGAAATCTATCACCAGATAGAAACACTGTCATTGAAATCTATCACCAGATAGAAACAATGTCATTGAAATCTTTCACCAAATAGAATCAGTGTCATTATTGAAATCTTTCACCAGATAGAAACAGTGTCATTGAAATCTTTCACCAGATGGAAAAAAATGTCATCATTTTTATTTTATTTTATGTGCTTTTTTACATCCAGTCCCCGTGTGTATGCAGTTTTGTAAATGTCATCTGTTCCCACCGGCACACAATGACCTACTCTTACGAAAAGTGGAACAGGTTTTAACGTGTGCACAAGTTGTTCTGCGTGCGTTCGCACACAGGGCCTCGGTTTATATTCTCATCCGAAGGACTTTTGGGGAGAGTGGAGTCAGCACTCATGTTAACTAATCATTCAATTATTGTCTGCCCATGTGTCTGTATGTCTGTGTCTGTCTGTTTGTATGTGTCAGTCTGTCTGTGTCTGTCTGTGTGTCTGTCTGTATGTCAGTGTCTGTCTGTCTGTATATCTGTCTGTCTGTGTCTGTCTGTATGTCTGTGTATTAGGTGGGAACAAGAGAAACGCCAGACAACACAAACCCAAACCATAACAGCCCATCCCTCTACTAACTCACCACGATGTAATAGGAGGCTACCACTCTATAATGAAAAAGGTGACGATGACTGCAGCTATGGCGAAACAAGGCAGATATCTTCCTACCCACCTACACAATCACGCATTATTTTGTCACAGAAAACTGGAAAATCCGGACAGCAAATAAAAAAGAAAGAACAAAGCCCCCAAACAACAATCAGGCCGATATATCTGTTTCCTTTGTTATTTTGTGTTCGTTGACGCAGTAAAGTCAGATCAGCCATATTTTGTAAACCAGGGAGTGAACAGCCAATTGTTGGCTTGCAATCCCTTTATTTGACCGCTTTGTAATATTGTATTGTATTGCATTGTATTGTATTGTATTGTATTGTGTTGTAGTGTAGAGTAGTGTAGTGTAGTGTAGTGTAGTGTAGTGTAGTGTAGTGTAGTGTAGTGTAGTGTAGTGTAGTGTAGTGTAGTGTAGTGTAGTGTAGTGTAGTGTAGTGTAGTGTAGTGTAGTGTAGTGTAGTGTAGTGTAGTGTGTTGTGTTGTGTTGTGTTGTAGTGTAGTGTCCTATCCAAGATGGTGGGAGAGAGTGTATGCATACAGCACAATACTGTCTTGGTGCCGTGGGGTCTTTTACCGTGCAAAAGTCGGGGTTGGACAGGGCAGAAAATGGCTCTTTCGCTGGCGTCTGTGCTCAAAACGGTACCTTTTTCGGGCAGGGAGTGGGTATGCGTGCGCGCACGCGCAGGCAAGCTGGTGTTTATCAGTGTGTTTGTTTGTGTGCGCGCATGTAGCGGCGACCCTCCAGTTTACCATGGTACATCATATTGCTGTATATTGTCATTATTCCTTTGCACAATGCTTTTCTGCCGTGTACACTAACAAGCTTTCCTTCAAACAAAATAGCTTTCTTAGCTCTTGGGGGCTCTCCTATCGCCACAAATCCGACGCCACACCTATCCAAGATGGTGGGAGAGAGTGTATGCATACAGTACGATACTGTCTTGGTGCCGTGGGGTCTTTTA
>CM060318.1:3660718-3670718 GCA_030674155.1 Stramonita haemastoma
GCACAGCCTGGTTCCGTTGTCCAGTGCACAGCCTGGTTCCGTTGTCCAGTGCACAGCCTGGTTCCGTTGTCCAGGGCACAGCCTGGTTCCGTTGTCCAGGGCACAGCCTGGTTCCGTTGTCCAGTGCACAGCCTGGTTCCGTTGTCCAGTGCACAGCCTGGTTCCGTTGTCCAGTGCACAGCCTGGTTCCGTTGCCCAGGGATCTAGACCAATCCAAGGCCGTCTTCATCTTCGACTGGATTGAACAACGAAGTAGGTAGGAGTTTGGGGGCGTAGGTATCAGAGTGGCGTCTATAGGACCTCCCATCTCTGATAAAATCTTCAGGGACTAAATGCGATGAGAGCAGTAGGGGCTGTGGTCTCTTTGTGGGCATCCGCTCTCTGAGACATTATTTTCACCGACCGACCGTATCTTTCTTCTTCAAACGCTCAGACAGCAACTGATGTTTTCTGTCATATGAGCGAAAATGCGCTAAACTGCCGTTAAGCGCCTGCACAAGTCAGGCCCAGCGCATTCGGCTTCGGCGTGTGTGTATGTAACCCACCGTATGAGGTTGACAAGCATTCGAACACGCCACCACCCCTGCTTTGCACACTTCAGGCGTGTCAGTACAGACTGCAGCCTGTCAACGTGCGTGTGTGTGTGTACACTGTCCACAAAAGTCACCCAGTCATTTTCAGTTTTCTTTTAGCTCGAATCAAAATTTGTCCCTGAAGTTCTCTGCAAGGCTCACTGACCAGAGTTGAAAACTTTCCTTATCCTCAGTGGTCACAAAGAGAGCCCACCAATCGTATCGTTGAACAAGAATTCGGGTGTCCTGAATCGGCACCGCATGCCAACCTCACACACCGTTCAGTGCTCATGAGGGGAAGGGACACCTCACGCCCCCAAACATGGTATTGAAGCACTTCCCAGACCTTCTGGGTCACTCCACTTCTTGCTCTGAAACCTCAGAAGTCTAGCATTGGTGTCGACAGTTGTCATGGGGATCGAATCACAGTTCGGGGCTTGTGTGTCTCTCAACAGTATCAAGAACTAGCATCGTCGCTGCAGCAACAACGAGTTCGTCACTGTTGCAGCATCAATATATCGTCGCCGCAACATCAAGATCATTGTCGCCGCAGCAAGATCATCGTCACCGCAGCAAGTGTTAATCGCCAAATCACCATCAAGAGTTCGTTGCCGCAGCAACAAGATCATCGTCGCCGCAGCAACAAGATCATCGTCGCCGCAGCAAGATCATCGTCACCGCAGCAAGTGTTTGTCGCCAAATCACCATCAGGAGTTCGTCGCCGGAGCAGCATCAAGATCATCGTTGCCGCAACATCATCGTCGTCGCACAACATCAAGATAACCGCTGCAGCATCAAGATCATCGTCGCCGCAACATCAAGATTATCACTGCCGTAACAACAAGAGTTCGTCGCTGGAGCATCAAAGGTTCGTCGTCGGAGCAACATCAAGATCATCGTTGCCGCTACATCAAGAGGTAGCATTCGTCGCCGGAGCAGCATCAAGACCATTGTCGCCGCGTCAAGGTATAGTCGCCTTTGCAAAGTCAAGGTCGTGGACGCAGAAACATTAAGAGTTCGTCGCCGCAGCCTCGGCATCAAGATCAAACGTCGCCGCATCAACATCACCGTTGCCGCATCAACATCACCGTTGCCGCATCAAGATCAACGTCGCCGCATCAAGATCGTCGTCGCCGCATCATCGTCGCTGCAGCATCAAGATCATCGTCGCTGGAGCAACAAAGGTTCGTCGTCGGAGCAACATCAAGATCATCGTTGCCGCTACATCAAGGTCATTGTCGCCGTTACATCAAGATTATCGTCGCCACTACATCAAGATTATCGTCGCCACAGCCGCCAGAGCAACGAGTTCGACGTCGGATCAGCATCAAGAGTTCGTCGCCGCAACATTAAGATGTTGCCTCAGCAGCATTAAGACGTCGCCGCAGCAGCATTAAGACGTCGCCGCAGCAGCATTAAGACGTCGCCGCAGCAGCATTAAGACGTCGCCGCAGCAGCCCCTCAGAGGCCCAGTGGGTCACCGGCGACCCAAACAAATACATGAAGCGAACGAATAATTATACCCTAATACATTCTGGTTGCTGTTTTTACCCCTAAAGCCCAGTGCTCCTTCCCTGGAGCACAAGGGAAACAACTGGTGTAGTCTCCAGCCACTGCTTTTAGGTTTTTCTTCCTTCCAACCCATGGCTACCTCCGTGATTCGAAGCACGTGTTTTATCAAGCTGGCTTCAAACAGCTACAGAATTCTTGCAAGGTAAGCTCTAAACATAATCCTTTGTATATTTCTTGCTAACATGCTTATTAAATGATTGGATGAGTAATAAGTTTAGAAAAAAATGTTTTACTGCATTTCCGATTTTTTTTAAAAAGTGATGGGTCATATATGACCCAATGGGCCGTAGTGGTCAAACTGAGTGATTGTGTACATGGGTCACCGGTGACCCATTGGGCTTTAGTGGTTGTAAAAGGCATCAGTACTGAATGTTATCTATTGCTATAAATTAAAGTTTTATCCGTTGTAAACTTTTAAAGTATAACATGTATGCATGTATTTATATTGTCTGTGCATGTGTGTATGTATGCATGACTGTTTGCATTGTAAGTATGTCATATGTTTATTGTATGTATGCTTGGGTATGCATCTATGTGTATGCATAGGGGTGCATGCAGTGTGTGTGTGTGTGTGTGTGTGTGTGTGTGTGTGTGTGTGTGTGTGTGTGTGTGTGTGTGTGTGTGTGGTGTGTGTGTGTGTATAGTTGTTTGTGTGTACGTGGGTGGACAGATGATTCATTGATGAAAACTAACCACACTTTTTTCTGTTTTGGTTGCATTTCACATAACGGCGTCTAATGGTAACAACCAGACACATCATACAAAGAGAATGTACAGCTTCTTGTAGGCAATGAATCTTCTGGATGCTCTTGACCCAGATGACAGTGACATTGGAGGTGGATCAACTGATGACGAAACAGAAGACTGTGTACCAGGTGATGAAGAGACAGATTCTGACCCCGAGCCTTCTTTTCCACAAGGTGAAGAAGAGCCTGAGCAGCAACAGCCATCCACACCATCGTCAGTGAAAGGAAAGCCAACAGCATCTTCTTCTTCAGCAAGAACAAAGAAGAAACCAGATCATATGTGGACCAAAGGCAGGTTTCAACCACCTGACACAACATTCCGGAGCAAACATCTGGAGCTTCCTGACCACTAAGAGTTGCCTTGGCCCATTCACTTCTTTTGTGAATTTCTGACTGATGATATGCTTGAGAGAGGTGGTACCTGTGCATCTTCTGGCATTTACTTCGTATGATGCTGGTCAATGCCTGGTTGTCGTATCACCCAGTCTGCAAGCTTCTTGGCAGTGCAAAACAGGACATCCTCCATTAGCGCCTCTTCCAAGCAAAAGCGGCAATACTGCTGATTGATGTTGACGCAACCAGAACCAAAAAGCGAGGCCATCCATCCACCCAAACTGGCACTGAGACTCCTCCTCCCCAGAAGCACAGACCCCAACAGCACAGGCCAGAGCCAGAGGTCAGATTTGATGGCTACTTCCACTTTCCTCTGAAGGCGGATGACCGTCAGCGGCGCAAGGCATGCCAGCTCAAGTGCAACAACATCTGAGAAAAATGCCGAGTTTATCTGTGCTACACAGAGCAGAGGAACTGCTTCAGAACATTTCATGTAAACTAACTGTCCGGCGTGAACTGTGACTGCCAAGAACAAATACATAAATAGATGAATAAATACATATCATCAGTATCAACATTAAACTTCTTTTGGTTTTTGTCAAAAAATACTTTGCTACGTCTGAAACTATAAATAAACTAACCTTTTTTTTTTTAAATGAAGCAGACCAGGTTTTTTTAAGTGCTTTAAATTGTAAGAAAGGAGGATTTTTTTTACCCCTAAAGCCCAAAGGGTCACTGGTGGAACAAGCAAAAAGAGTAGATCAAAGTTAAGATACATCAAATCTGATTCCAAATTCTTATAATATGGCCAAAACTAAACCTCTGATCCAAATTTTATAATTTTCTTTCAAGCGCAACATATCTTGGGCCTCTAAGGGTTAAGACGTCGCCGCAGCAGCATTAAGACGTCGCCGCAACAGCATTAAGACGTCGCCGCAGCAGCATTAAGACGTGCCGCCGCAACAGCATTAAGACGTCGCCGCAGCAACATTAAGACGTCGCCGCAACAGCATTAAGACGTCGCCGCAGCAGCATTAAGACGTCGCCGCAGCAACATTAGACGACGTCGCCGCAACAGCATTAAGACGTCGCCGCAGCAACATTAAGACGTCGCCGCAACAGCATTAAGACGTCGCCGCAGCAACATTAAGACGTCGCCGCAGCAACATTAAGACGTCGCCGCAGCAACATCGAGATCATCTTTGCCAAAGCAACATCAAGATCATCTTTGCCAAAGCAACATCAAGATCATCGTCGCCGCATCAAGAGCATCGTCGCCGCATCAAGAGCATCGTCGCCGCATCAACATCGTCGTCGCTGCATCAACATCGTCGTCGCTGCATCAAGATCATCGTCACCGCATCAACATCGTCATCGCCCATCAACATCGTCGTCGCCAATCAACATCGTCGTCGCGCATCAACATCATCGCCGCTACATCAATATCATCGTCGCCGCATCAAGATCATCGTCACCGGAGCAACATCGTTACCGGAGAAACATCATCGTTGCGGAGCATCATCATCGTCACCGAAGCAGCAGGATCGTCATCGCATCAAGATCATTGTCGCCGCAGCAACATCAAGATCATCGTCGCCGGAGCAACATCAAGATCATCGTCGCCGCAACATACATCATCGTCGCCGCAACATCATCATCGTCGCCGAGCAGCAAGATCATCGTCGCATCAAGATCATCGTTCGCCCGGAGCAATAGCAAGAACTCACAAACGTAAGTGCACACATTTTTAAAAATCCTTTTTTCAGTTAGAGCTAGGGGGCAATGAACCACCAGGCTATTCCAACCCCGCTAAACATAGTCTTAGAAATTTTTTGTTTTGATTTTTAAAACTAAACATAAGTCTTCGAAATTTCTTGTTTTGGTTTTTAAAATGTAATAAACACAGTCTTTGAAATTTTTGGTTTTGATTTTCAAAATACAATGTAAAGCTGTGGAGAGATCCTGAATATCTGGGGGGGGGGGGTTGTTGTTTTTTTACAACGTAATGAGCAGAGGAATATAGCACATTTACGGTACGTTTTTGATCTATTAGACAGGGATGGTGATGAGCAGAGTTGTGTTCTAACCACGTGGGTGTTTTCCCAGACCCTCTCCCAAAGTCTGTTTAAATCGGAAAGTTCTTGAAAAATAGTTCAACACACCCCGCATCCCCCCTAAAAGAAACGGCAATAAAACCCGAAACCAAATTCCAGTCGAGCTGATTTTAGTTTCCCCCTCTAATACAAACGGAATTGGAATCCACAAGTGAAGCTGATAGCAGAAAAAACTAAACACGAGGTCTTTGCAGAATCCCTTTATGTTCACATCATTCAGGTCATGTTTTACTTTGATTTTTTTTTCTATATTGTTCCTCCACTCCATCTCCGCGATTTACCAACGGTGATATTTTGTGAATGAGACCTTTCGCCTACCATTTAGGTAGCCACATACCTACCTCCGGATGATGTGTAAGCACAGTGCGAATGTATTTTATTACCTTGCCATCGTTCCTACGGGCGCGAAATGGCCTACTTTCACGAAAGGTTGAACGGGTTTGCGTAAGTTTTTGCGTGCGTTCGCACACGGGACTTAAGTTTCTAGTCTCATCCAAAGGACTTTCGGGGAGATGGCATCGGTATTGATGCAAACTCCAGAGGGAAAATCCTACGAATTGGTATCTCTACAGTGGCTCGAACCCAGGCCATCAGATCACGAGCTCCACGCTCTAACCACTAGGCTTTATCATTTATACCAGACTCTGTTGAGATCTGACGTAAATGTAGCCCGGAAAAAATGAATGGAAAAAATGTAATTTACGCGCTAATTTGAGATCAACTTCAGAAATGATTCACATATTCAAAATGCAGGGTTGTGCTTTTTAATTTAAAAAAAATAAGTTAACAATATTGGGGGACAGGATAGCCTGGTGGTCAGTGATGCGCTCGTGATCTGCTCGAATCATTTTCAGAGAGGATTTTTCCTTTGGAGTTAAGATCAGTGCCGACTCCACTCTCCCCAAAAGCCTTCGGATGACACTATAAACCGAGGCCCCGTGTGATAACGCATGCAGAACATCTTGCGCACACGTTAGAACCCGTTTTGCATTTCGAAAGAGTAGACCATTGTTTACCGGTGGGAACGGATGACATAATTTACAAAAGTGCATGCACGGGGACTGGATGTAAAACAGCATATGAGTTCTTATCCCATCATCCTCGAAATAAAAGAATAAAAGAAAAGAAAAAAAATGAAGAATGTATTTTAAAGTAAGTCTGAATTTGTTTCTGTTTGATCATGCAAACTGTCAGGATTTTTGCTCAAGTTGCTTGTTGATGCTGTTTTCAGGGGTTCTGGTGCCAAACCAAAGTATCCAGCGGCCAACGTATCCGAAGTGACCAGTTTTAGACCACAAGAAACGGTCAACGAGAAAGAGAACAAGATTGGATTGGAGAAGTAGTAGTAGTAGTAGTCGTAGTCGTAGTAGTCGTAGTAGTGTGTGTGTGTGTGGTGGTGTGTGTGCGTGTGTTGTGTGTTTGTGTGTTTGTGTGTGTGTGTGCATGCGTGCATGCGTGCGTGCGTGTGTGTGTTTTGGTGGGGTTTTTGTTGTTGTTTTTTTTTAAATGAATCCGAGTTAGCGATTTGATGTAAAAAAAAAAAAAAACATTTTTTTCTGCAAGTCTTGTAGGAATGGCAGACATTTTTTTCTTGGTAAATGGAATCGATTGAAAAATGTTTTAAGGTAATCTGTCTCTTGAAATGCTTTGTAATTTTTTTTCTTCGTCAAACGTTCAGACAGCAACCATAGAGAATGTGACGAGAAGAAAAGGATTAACGCAAAAACAATGAGAGGGATAGAAAAGAGAGAATTTCTGCACATAATTTACAGAAGGTGGGGATGCTATTTATACCGACAACTCCCTAGTATCCCAAGGGATCTTTTTTTTTTAGAGTAGAAAGGAGAAAATGTAGATCTTGGAAAATAGGTAAACGTGTTCCATTAACTTATGCAGCTGTAGGGTAACTAAATGTCAGAGACCTCAAAAATTGAAATTTGCACAATCAGCACTTATATAGCCAACGTTTTTTACTCGTAGTAGAAATGCGCGCTAAACATTCTCTCGTGAGATGACTCGAAACAGGACTTTTCGTTATAAAATCTGAAAGCAGTTCAAGCCTGAAGATAATTTTTTGATGAGAGCAAAATTGGTAACGAGTATCACAGTATTGTTAACAAATCTGTGATTATTTGCCTGTGTTATACCATTAGACTCTCTCTCTCTCTCTCTCTCTCTCTCTCTCTTCTCTCTCTCTCTCTCTCCTCTCTCTCTCTCTCTCTCTCTCTCTCTCCCTCTCTCTCCTCCTCTCTCCCCATCTCCTCTCTCCACCATCCACACACACACACACAACACACACACTCTCTAACACACATCACACACTACCATACACACACACACCAACACACACCCCACACACCACTACAACACACCACACCACACTCACACTCACCAACACACACAACAACACACACACACATACACACACACACACACACACACACACTCACACAGACCACACATCACAACTTCACACACATCTACATACACTCACACACACACACACACACACACACACACACACACACACACACACACACACACACACACACACACACACACACACTCAACTCTCACACATCTACTACATCACTCATCAATCCTCAACACTCTCTACACATCACACTACTCACCACCTCCACACACACACACACACCACCACTCACTACCTCTCCCTACTGCGTTTGTGTATATATGTCTGTGCGCGTAGCGTGCGCGCGTGTTGTGTGCGTGTATGTGCGCGCGTTTGTGTGCGTGTGTGTGCGCGCGTTCATGTATGTGTGCTGTGGTGTGTGGTGTTGTGTGTGGTGTGTGGAGTGCGCGCGCGCGCGCGAGCGTGTGTGTGTGCGTGTGAGCGTGCGTGCGTGTGAGCGTGTGTGCGTGTGAGCGTGTGTACGTGTATGCGTGTTTAGAAGGTATTGTGGGGAGGAGATAGTCTGGTTGAAAGGAGAGGCAAAGACATGACAAGGGAGTTGAGGAGGGGTAGGGATGCACATAGAGCGGTGAGAGGACAGGCAGAGAAAAGGAGTCTGGCTATTGTTTTCTTACAAGATTCATTTTGGGTGGTTTTTTTTCAAAAATGGATGCAACTCATTCAAAAACATTTTCGGACTTGAAATCACCTTATTCTAAGTGTTCTTACATGGTTTATTATGGGTTTTTAGAAAAATGGATGCAACTCGTTCAAAAATGTTTCGCACTTAAAATCGCCTTATTCTAAGCATAATGGAATAAGCGCTCGAGTGCTTTTTTTTTCCCCTAAAATCCAGTCCCCGTGCGTGTGCGGTTTTGTAAGAGTTGTGTCATCCGTTCCTGTTGACACACACTGGCCTACAAATTTTGAACGGCAGAATCAAGTTTAACGTGTGCGGAAGACGTTCTGCGCGGGTTCCCACACTGGGACCTCGGTTTATAGTCTTCGAAAGACTTTTCGAGGAGATAGAAAAACCTGGAAATTTTAGGGGCACTTTTTGCTGTTGATAGAACTGGTGATTCTGATTTAAAGCTCCAGGCTATTTGCGAGGTATATGCCATTGTGTCTACAGCTACACACCATTTGTTTACCTGCCGTTGTGTCCACATGAATTCTAACATTCAGATCGACCAGCTGACAGACAACCCTTGCATGCTGTTCAATAACTCTAACCCTAACACTTAACCTCAGCACTAACCCCTGGCCCCACATGTGGACACAAATAGGCAGATAGATAAAACGGTCTGTGCTGACACTTTGGCTCAAATTTTTTTTCTTTCCTCGCGGTATGTGGGAGGAGGCGTGGGGGTGATAGATTTTTTTAGAGAAAAGGATGCTAGGAAGGGGGAGGAGTGGAGGAAGGGCCTACTCCTCCGAAAAGCGGATCAGGTTTTAATGTGTGCGTAAGATGTTCTGTGCGCGTTCGTACGGGGACTTCGGTTTATAGTCCCGTCCGAAGAACTTTTGGGGGAAGTAGAGTCAGCGCTGACCCCCAGGGGAAAATTTCCCTTAAATGGGATTCGAATCCGGGGTTAGCAGCGCAATGCGCAACACCCTAACCAACCAGGCTATCCCTCCTCCCTGAGAGAGGGAGAGGGGGAGAGGGGGAGGGACACACACACACACACACGCACGCACACGCACGACCGTAGGCACGCGCACGCACTAGCACCACCACGCACACAACACGCACACGCACGCACATGCACGCACACACACACACACACACACACACACACATACACACACACACACTCAGAAAGGGCGGTGGAGGGGAGGGGAGACGGTGCGAGTACTTCTTTTTTGAGGATAATGGAATAAGTACACATGTCCGTTCCCACCGGCACACAATGACCTACTCTTCTGAAAGCGGAACGGGTTTTAACGTGTGCGCAAGGTGTTCTGCGTGCGTTGGTCCCGTGTGGCCTCGGTTTAGTCTCATCCAAGGACTTTGGGGGGAGGGGGGGCAGTGGAGTCGGCACTGTGTGTGGTGTGGGTGTGTGGTGTGGGGTGGTGTGGTGTGGTGTGTGGTGCGTGCGCGTGCGTGTGTGTCCGTGACCCCTGCAGACAAATCTAGAAAATGGTATACCATAGGTATTTCTCATCACCAGTGAATCGTCACGTGTTTTAAGAAAAATCCTTTAAGCCGTTGTTCGACTTGCGCGGATTGTAAAATCGATTACTAAAAAA
>CM060318.1:3675718-3678218 GCA_030674155.1 Stramonita haemastoma
TGTAGTGTAGTGTAGTGTAGTGTAGTGTAGTGTAGTGTAGTGTAGTGCAGTGCAGTGCAGTGCAGTGCAGTGTAGTGTAGTGCAGTGCAGTGCAGTGCAGTGTAGTGTAGTGTAGTGTAGTGCAGTGCAGTGCAGTGCAGTGCAGTGCAGTGCAGTGCAGTGCAGTGTAGTGTTGTGTAGTGGAGTGGAGTGGAGTGTAGTGTAGTGTAGTGTCGTGTCGTGTAGTGCAGTGTCGTGTCGTGTCGTGTCGTGTAGTGTAGTGTAGTGTAGTGTAGTGTAGTGTAGTGTAGTGTAGTGCAGTGTCGTGTCGTGTAGTGTAGTGTCGTGTCGTGTCGTGTCGTGTCGTGTCGTGTCGTGTAGTGTAGTGTAGTGTAGTGTAGTGTAGTGTCGTGTCGTGTAGTGTAGTGCAGTGCAGTGCAGTGCAGTGCAGTGCAGTGTAGTGTAGTGTAGTGTAGTGTAGTGTAGTGTAGTGTAGTGTAGTGTAGTGTAGTGCAGTGCAGTGCAGTGTAGTGTAGTGCGGTGCGGTGCGGTGCGGTGCGGTGCGGTGCGGTGCGGTGCGGTGCGGTGCGGTGCGGTGCGGTGCGGTGCGGTGCGGTGGAGGTGGAGTGGAGTGTAGTGTAGTGTAGTGTAGTGTAGTGTAGTGTAGTGTAGTGTAGTGCAGTGCAGTGCAGTGCAGTGCAGTGCAGTGCAGTGCAGTGCAGTGAGTGTAGTGTAGTGTAGTGTAGTGTAGTGCAGTGCAGTGCAGTGCAGTGCAGTGCAGTGCAGTGGAGTGGAGTGGAGTGGAGTGGAGTGGAGTGGAGTGGAGTGTAGTGTCGTGTCGTGTCGTGTAGTGTAGTGCAGTGTCGTGTCGTGTCGTGTAGTGTAGTGTAGTGTAGTGTAGTGTAGTGTAGTGCAGTGTCGTGTCGTGTCGTGTAGTGTAGTGTAGTGTAGTGTAGTGTAGTGTAGTGTAGTGTAGTGTAGTGTAGTGTAGTGTCGTGTCGTGTAGTGTAGTGTAGTGTCGTGTCGTGTCGTGTCGTGTAGTGTAGTGTAGTGTAGTGTAGTGTAGTGTAGTGTAGTGTAGTGTAGTGTAGTGTAGTGTAGTGTAGTGTAGTGTAGTGTAGTGTGGTGTAGTGTAGTGCAGTGTAGTGTAGTGCAGTGTAGTGTAGTGCAGTGTAGTGCAGTGTAGTGTAGTGTAGTGCAGTGTAGTGCAGTGTAGTGCAGTGTAGTGTAGTGCAGTGTAGTGTAGTGCAGTGTAGTGTAGTGCAGTGTAGTGTAGTGCAGTGTAGTGCAGTGTAGTGTAGTGCAGTGTAGTGTAGTGCAGTGTAGTGTAGTGCAGTGTAGTGTAGTGCAGTGTAGTGTAGTGCAGTGTAGTGTAGTGCAGTGTAGTGTAGTGCAGTGTCAAGGGCGCAAATCCCCGAAGTTGGAATACAGCTACCTAAATGGTGTGTGTGTGTGTGTGTGTGTGTGTGTGTGTTGTGGTTGTGTGTGTGTTGTGTGTGTGTGTGTGTGGTGTGTGTGTGTGTGTGTGTGTGTGTGTGTGTGTGTGTGTGTGTTTTGTGTTGTGTGTGTGTTCACGCGTGCATGCTACCTAAATGGTGTGCATGTGTGTATGTGTGTGAGGGAGTCACAGACAGCCAGCCAAAGTATTTGGCCCATGTGCGCCATGTTTATTATTACGTTCATGACTGTGACGTATACGTACTAAAGTACATGAAATCTCTTTTTTAGGCATTAAAAAAAAAAAAGCATGTTCAGTCCACATTGATACATCTATGCCCAACATGAAAAAGACAAAATTAATGTCATCCTATTCACTTTGCTGGACTATAATCCAGACTAAGGGAGTGAAGTTTTGCGTAGTACGTTCACATCATGGCTTACTTCCCTTCGTGTTGTACGGACCGAGACATCGAACACTAGTTTATTCAGACCTCCAAACCCATGAGCAAGGTCAGGAAAATCCATTGATCCTTTGTGCATAAAGGTCCCCAATTTTGTCACCGATTATTATAGTATTATTATCATAGAGATGTTAGTTTTAGCCTTTGAAAAAAAAAACATTTTTGAAGTCCTGAAGAGGTTTCAATGGTTACCTGCCGCTTCTTCTTTTTTATATTATTTGTTTGTATGTGTTGTTTTGCAGTAAATTCTATTATGAAAGCAACTGTTTTTCTTAGGAAGTAAATGAAAGGGTAAAAGAACCAGACTTAAGAGAGGAAGACAGCAACATAATCATATACACAAAGATAAACGGGACGGGATAGCCAAGTGGTCAGAACATTACGCTCGCAATTTGATGACCCGAGTTCGATTCCCGTTCGAAGGGATTTTTCTCCTGGAGTTAACATCAGTGCTGACTCCACTCTTCCCAAAAGTCTTTCGGATGAGACTATAAACCGAGGCCCCGTGTGCGAACGCACTCAGAACATCTTGCGCACACGTTAAATCCTGTTCCACTTTTCGTGTGCCGGTGGGAACAGATGACATTTACAAAATGCATACACACGGGGACTGGATGTAA
>CM060318.1:3683218-3698218 GCA_030674155.1 Stramonita haemastoma
TACTCCTAGGATACTAGAACTAGCTCTTAAACAAGAAGAAGGAAGTGAGAGCGACGATGTTCGCGTCGTCTAACGTTCGCTAATGGCACTACTGGCTTTGGTTTGTACAAACAGCTTGCAGTACACCGTTGACAGCTGTTGATGTACTGTGTGTGTCTGTGGCTTCTCATCTATCATCTGTCGGCTGTTCTGGTTGAGTATGTTCATTATACTTATGTTTGATTCATGATCATGGTCTTGTCAAGTGTCTTCAGTCAATGTGATGATAGTATAAATATTTACAGTTGGACACTAACGTTTTCCTTCTTGTGGGAAAAGTAGGCACAGACAGGTACAGCTTAGATTTATAGGCACAGGCACACATATACGCGAGCACGCACGCACGCACGCACACACGCATGCGCGCACGCTCACACACACAACACACACACACACACACACACACATAATACACAGATACGCACAAACATACACGCACATAAACACTAAGACACACACAAACATACACAAACATACACAAACATACGTTTGCGAACACATAGACACACACAAAGATACACAGACAAACAGACACACACACGCACGCACGTACACACGCATGCACGCACGCACACACGCACACAAACAACACACACACACACACACACACACACACACACACACACACACACACACACAACACACACACACACACACACACACACACGAAGGGATGATAACACAGAGAGACAGACAAACAGCCAGACAGCCAGAGACAGAGAATGAATTTAATATTTTGTTTTCTCTTTATTTTTCAAGGGTGACAGATAAACATTCAGATACTTTTTTTCATCCGGTCCGTGCCCGGATAATGGACAATCAAACCGAAAACAACCACCACCATCACCCTAAAACAGCAACAACAATAATTATATAAAACAAAACAAACAAAGCCAATTCCAAAACAAACCCAAACAAATAAACACAAAATTGTAATAGCAACCCCCTCTCCCAAAAAGACCACCACCTCGAACAACAAAAGTTCAACCTACGATTTAACGAAAGGAGATAGACATGACATTCAACCACATGACTGAGAGAGAGAGAGAGAGAGAGAGAGAGAGAGAGAGAGAGAGAGAGAGAGAGAGAGAGAGAGAGAGAGAGAGAGAGAAGTACTTGAATGATCTGATAACAAAAAGCAAAAGATAACCAGCAGTTTGCATAGCTAAGGTTTATACACTAGAAGTAATGGTGAAACCAATATTTGAAATTAGTCAATATTATAATTATCATTAGCTATAAAATAAATTCAGACTTGGTAATGTCTTACCATCTTATCATTTACCCTGCTGCTTTCAGTCCAAGTCTCAATGCCCTCTAAAAAAAACATAATCCATATTAGTCCAAAACGGTGTGGTGTGTGTGTGTGTGTGTGTGTGTGTGTGTGTGTGTGTGTGTGTGTGTGTGTGTGTGTGTGTGTCTCTCTCCTCTCTCTCTCTCTCTCTCTCTCTCTCTCTCTCTCTCTCTCTCTCTCTCTCTCTCTCTCCCTTCCTCCCTCCCTCCCTCCCTTCCTCCCTTCCTTCCTTCCTTTCTTTCTTTCTTTCTTTCTTTCTTTCTTTCTTTCTTTCTTTCTTTCTTTCTTTCTTTCTTTCTTTCTTTCTTTCTTTCTTTCTATATCCCTCTGTAATCGTTCTGTTTTTAAACATATATATTATTATTATTATTATTTTTTTTTTTTACAAAATGTTGATTTAAGTTTCGTTTTATTCATCGCAGAATTCCTTTTGCATCTTTTTTTCTTTTACTTTACTACTCCTCGACGGTACGACAGTGCCTAGAATTACACACGTCACTATATTGAACTACTTTTTATTACAGTAGAAGGTAGTCGTGATAAGCACTCTGATCTATCTCTTTATTTTACTTTTCTTTAAATAAAGGCTGGTTTTGGTCGGAGAGGTCTGAAGTGAGGAGCTATTAAAACAGTTTGTATTGCAGCTGTTATTGTGTCTAAATTCTTATCTTTGTCAAAGTGCATAATGTTGTTTGTGTGGTGGTGTGTGTGTGTGTGTGTGTGTGTGTGTGTGTGTGTGTGTGTGTACCTGTGTGTGCTGTGCGTTTATGTGTGTGTGTGTGTGTGCGTGCGTGTGTGTGTGTGTGTGTGTGTGTGTGGTGTGTGTGTGTGTGTGTGTGTGTTGTGTGTGTGTGGTGTACCTGTGTGTGCGTGCGTTTATGTGTGTGTGCGTGCGTGTGTGTGTGTGTGTGTGTGTGTGTTTGTGTGTGTGAGTGTGTCAGTGTACCAGCGCTTGTGTGTGTATGTATGTATGTATGTATGTATGTATGTATGTATGTATGTATGTATGTATGAATGTATGTATGTATGTATGTATGTATGTATGTATGTATGTATGTATGTATGTATGTATGTATGTATGTATGTATGTATGTGTATGTGCATGTGTGTGTGTGTGCCAGCACAGACAATTCTGTGTGTGTTATATTCCAGTTCTGTCACCTAGATTCTACTGATCATTTCAAAGGAAAAAAAGATCAACATTTTAGGTTTAATTTGTAGACATGTGGTGTTTGGCTTCTGTTTGTTGGGCACTTGAAGTCTGGTTGTGATTATGGCAGCTATGTGGAGATAAAGCTCAAACGGGTTTTCAAAAAGGCACACATGAACACACACACACACACGAACACGCATAGACACACGCACACACACACACACACACACACAACACACACTGCACAACACACGCATACACACACTCACCAAATCTAACACACACTGCACACAACACTACACACACACGTGCACAAACCTACACACACACATACGCCCCCCCTTACAGTCACACACACACATGCACACACGCACGCTCGCATGCACACAAAAATTGAGATGGGGGTGGGGGGAATTAATAGACTATCGTTTGTGGGTGGGTGGGTGGGGGAGAGAGAGACAGAGAGAGAGACAGAGAGAGACAGAGACAGAGACAGAGACAGAGAGAGGGAGAGAGACAGAGAGAGAGAAGAGAGAGACAGACAGACAGACAGAGAGTAGCACAGATAGCAAAGCCCCTGCATAATCTGTGATAACCCCAGAGCCCCCTCACAGCTCTATTGGGCACAGACGGCAGAAAAGCAGAGAGCAGAGTTTAATACCGAACACTGTGTGTGTGGGGGGGGGCAGATAAAGCACGACCCCACCTGGCTGATCATCCCTAGTAGAGGTGCTCTGAGGGACTGGAGGTACCCCTAACCTGGAGTCATTTACTCTAGATACAGAAAGGTTCGTGGAAAAAAATTGTTTTTTTAAGTAACGAAGGAAAGAAGATTGTTTGGCGAAGAAAGGAAGGAAAGTGGTTCTGACAAAGAAAGGAAAGAAGAGTGTTCTGGCAAAGAAAGGAAAGAAGAGTGTTGTGTAGTGTGCAAAGTTAATTTCAGAGAGTTTCTTTGGGGTTTTATGATGCTGGTTTTGTTGATGTTAGAATCTTTTGCTTGTTCACACTTAAAATGTATTCATGAATTTTGATAGAAGACGTTTTATGTTTTATCACGGAAATCTGATTTCTATAAAAGATAATTATATGATTAGGAAATTTGAAATATTTAATGATGAAGTGTCACCTGGAGTTTGAATACAGAAAGAGAGAAAGAGAGAGCGAGCGAGAGATTTGATTTGATTTGATTTGATTTATTCTTTTATATCGAGGATAATGGAATAAGCAGTCTGTGCTTTTTTCATCCAGTCCCCGTGTGTATGCAGTTTTGTAAATGTCACCTGTTCCCACCGGCACACAATGGCCTACTCTTACGAAAAGCGGAACAGGATTTAACGTGTGCGCAAGGTGTTCTGCGTGCGTTCGCACACGGGCCTCGGTTTAAAGTCTCATCCGAAGGACTTTTGGGGAGAGTGGAGTCAGCACTGATGTAAACCCCAGGAGAGAGTCTCCTCGACCGGACTCGAACCCGGGTCGTCAAATTGCCAGCGCAATGTTCTGACCACTAGGCTATCCGTCCCCCTAGAGAGAGAGAGAGAGAGAGAGAGAGAGAGAGAGAGAGAGAGAGAGAGAGAGAGAGAGAGAGAGAGAGAGAGAGAGAGAGAACACTGAACACTGAACACTGAACACTGAAATGATTTAATGTACATTGGCCATGGACCACAATACATTTCATGGGCTTGGGGTTCATTCATATAACTGGCAAACCAAATGCACAAAAGGTTTGATTCATAACTGATCAAAGAAGCAAAACACACGTTATTCTAATCACAAAAATATGATGTCTAGGGAAAATTGTGGAAATCATGCACATCAATTACGTGTCGAATCATAACAGTTTTTCAATATACATCTTGAATAAGCATTGTCTTCCTTTTATTAATAGAGTGAAAAATATATCTTGACAAATTGTGCCTGTACTCATCATTTGTTGCTTTGAACAAATCGGGCAATGGTACGTTAATACACCCACTTAAGAACTTTTCTCTTAAGCCAGTGTATATGCAACATTCCCAAAGAAAGTGGGCTTCATTTTCAACTTTCGTTTTACAAAAAGGACACATTTTTTCTCGATCATTCTCACTATATCTATATATACATTATTATTAAGGGGTAGAACATTAAATCTTGCTTGTGTGATTGCTACTCGAAAGCAGTAGACATCAATAGAGTTTATATACTGCTCTTTTACAAAAACACTTTTAAATGATCTGTAATGGTCATACCTATCTTTATCTCTTATAGTCCCATCCCATTCTTGAATGAACATATCTACTAATCTTTGCTTAAACATACCTAAGAAAAGTTTTACATCCCCAACACCTTGTTGCATCCAAACAATGTTAAAACCGGTTTCACACACAAAATTTCCCTTATTTTTGAAATCCAGCAGTATTTACCATTTTTATCTAGCTCTAACAGCATGCAGTAAGCATTATATGGTATTCTGTTTTGATCTATTTGCAATAGTTTTAACCATACTTAATAGTTCTTGTACATGAATTGACATAAAGTGGATATCTACCTAAATCTCCGTATACCATCTTATTGGGTGTTCTTACAGGTACTCCTAAAAATCTTTTACATGCCATCAAATGAATTTTCTCGATGTGTTCTAGTCTGTTTGTGCCCCATATTTCTGATGAATACAATAAAATTGGCTGAATCTTAGTATCGAAAATCTTGAAGAAGGTACTAGCATTCATCTCTTTATACCTGTGAAATACTTTATTTAACTGAACCACTGCCTTCCTTCCCTTTGTAACTAAATGCTCTGTACCTAATTTACAGCTAACCTTTGTTGTAAAACTGAACCCTAAATAGCAATACTGATTTACAACTTCTAACCTAATACCATTGTAATACCATTGCTCCTGTTTTGACAGAAATCCACCTTTCCTAAAGACCATCACCTTCGTTTTATTAATGTTAACACTTAACTGTAAATCATTACAGCAGTCTTTCAAAATGTTTAATTGATGCTGCAAACCTCCTGGGGTTGTTGAAAATAGTGCAACATCATCTGCAAACAACAGAATAAAAATATCCATGATATTAGGTAGCAACTGAACCCCAGAGAGAGAGAGAGAGAGAGAGAGAGAGAGAGAGAGAGAGAGAGAGAGAGAGAGAGGAGAGAGAGAGAGAGAGAGAGAGAGAGAGAGAGAGAGAGAGAGAGAGAGAGAGGCAGGCAGGCAGGCAGGCAGGCAGGCAGGCAGGCAGGCAGGCAGGCAGAGAAACAGACAGGCAGACAGGCAGAATCTTTGGTATGCATCTTTTGAGAAAGAAAAGATACTAAGCTGTAGACGGTTGTCGCTGGCTAAAATCTACTGGCAAAAAAGCTACTATGATACAGTCATAGAGAAACAAATACAATTGTAGATAAGAGACAACAATTGTAAAAAAAAGGTTGGCTCCGCTGCTGTGTTGCATCAGTCTTCCCGAAGAGAGTATTCTGATCATGCTAAGAAATCTGCTGTGACTGAAAGAACACTAGTCAGAAGTAGGCATCTGTTATTCTCGGAAGACTATGGAGTTACGCTCTAGGCTCTAGAGCGCAAAGCCTGGGTAAGGAAGTATAGAGGGCAAGTTGTTACGCATGCAGCAGACCCCCTCTCCCTCCCTCTACACGTCGCTGGAATGGTCCATTGGAAGGCAATCGCCTATACGAATGGTTCCAGTGCCGTCACAGAAGCCGCCAGAACGTTGCCATATACATCCCCAAACCGACCTTGGGACTCCAACTCCCCGATATTCCCTTAGAGATGGTGTCTAAACATGACACCTGTGTGCATGCTGGTTTTTTTTATATTATTATTACACTGTCTTCTTCTTTGAACGTTCATTCAGAAACTTGCTTTATTTCATGTACCCCTCAGGGGAGAGGGGGTATTCTTGAAATAAAATCTTGAATCTTGAACTATACTTTTCTGCCATTATAAGCAAAAATGCGTTGCGCTGCCGGTAACCACCTGACAAAAGTCAGGCCCAGCGCCCATCCGACTTCGGCCAGAAAAATTATAACTGAAAACTTGTCTCTCGCTATCCTGTAAATGCTGGATACTGTGTGCAGTTGCGGACACTGATGATGGACAGCGGTCAGAAGAAGCCGCCACACTGCCGAGGTGACCACGCCCTGTTTCCTGGTGGACATTGACCGGCTGAAGAACAACGCACAGCGAATGCTGGACACCTGCCGTCGGCTCAACGTGGATCTCCGCGCTCACACCAAGACACACAAGACGGTGTAAGTGTGCCCTGAGAGTTAGGCTGTCTGTTGCTTACTTTGTTCTGGAGAAGGGGGGGGGGTGCATTCGTTTAGAAGTTTGTCTTTTCCCATCTAAGCTTGAAAAGCATACCATAATCTAACCATAATAATGATAAAAAAGCTGCTATTTAAAGCAGAGGTAGGCATCCGTTGGTCTCGGAAGAGTATGAAATTGCGCTCTAGGCTCTAGAGCACAAAGCCTGAATAAGCAAGTATGGAGGGCAAGCTGTTACCCATGTAGCAGACTCCCCCCCTTGTGTCGCTGAAATGGCCCATTGGACATGCAATCGCCGATACGCAATGGTTCCAGTGCCATCGCAGGAGCCGCTAGAATGTTGTCAATAGGCCTACAGCCCCGAACCTCCCTGGGGACTCTCCGATTTTTTTTTTTTTTATCAGGGAGGGTGTTTGAACACGACACCTGTGTGCATAATGGTATTTTTGTTTTGTTATCGTCCGCTTTTTGTTACCATGCATATTTACCAGAGAAGGTGCAGAGATTCTTTCCGGTGGCACTCGTCGTAAAATTGCCTGCTCCACCTTTCCGGAGTGTGAGATGTACGCTGACCACGGGTTTGAGGACATCCTGCTGGCCTACCCCATCACTGCTGACAAGGTGCCCAAGTAGGTGCTGCTGCAAGTTTTCCTCCTCAGTTTTTGTTCATTGTTTCAGTTGCTTTTGTCCTCTTTGTTTGGCTCCTTCTCTACTTCTGAATCCGGGTTTGTTATTTATCATTATCGTCGATCATCATCATCGTCGTCATTGTCATCACGACTGTCGTTGTCACCATCATTCCCATCACTGTCATAATCATCGTCATTATCATCATCATCCTCATCATTGCCATCGTCATCATCATCGTCATTGTCATCATCATTGTTATCTTCATCATCATCATTAGTGTCATCATCATCACCACAATCATCGTCGTCGTCGTCGTCGTCGTCTCGTGTCGTCGCGTCGTCTCATCATCATCATCATCATCATACATCATCATCATCATCATCATCATCATCATCACCACCACCATCATCATCATTACCATAATCATCGTCCTCATTCACCCATGTTCCCATTGTTCTTTTGTTTTTCCTCTGGTTCTCCATTCCTCATAATGTTAGAAATTAAAACCTTAAAGACGATATCCCATTATTTTACCATCAATGCATTAACAAGTTCCACCCTTTTGTTACAATCACAGGGGTGGGGGGGCTTTCAGGTTTGCAGAACAGACTAATGCTTATTCAGAAAATAACCTTAACGTCATTACCAAAACGCATTATTGACTTCATAATGTAGAAAATCTACCAAAATCTTAACTAGTTCAATTTAGCAGATTGATAACCTAAGTATTGTAAGGAAATTTTTTGCAACCTTAAAATTGGATGCTTTACAATTGTGCTGATTAACTATCGTAAGTTCATAAACTTTGCATTCCGGAGGGTTAGCCAGGCCAGGACATCCTACGCAACTGACCCAAGGTTCGATCCATGTTGCAGGTAACCATTCGTCTGGAGTACAATCCGGTGGCAGGTATGTTCCCCCCGATTTGGGTGAGGGACTGGGGAGGGCCCGTGTGCAACACGCAAGTACTTTTCATTTGTGACACCTTCAGAATCATTGCATATTTACTGAAAGAAGGATTTGCGCAGGTCAGATTTGAGTAATAAACATTAGCCAAACTTTTTATAACAGGCACTTAGATTATAGAAAAGTTAAATGTGAATTATGTCTACAATATACTAAGCGATAAAATGTAATAAATCAATTCCAATCCAATGAATGTGGATTTGAATCAAGAACTGCTAATTATTTCATTAACTTATCTTATTTTTACTTTTAGAATCATAATATTAAGTTTGTACTAGTGTTACTTACGGTTCTAACCAGCGTTGAACAATACCCGTTCAATTTTTGGTAAAACCACACAAATCGTTCAGCTGACAAACCGTTAAGCAATCACCTGAGTCATGGAGGGAGGGGTGCAGTGTCTCCAGGAGCATGTCCTGGGTGCGAAGATGGGAGTCCTGACCAGACTGTTCAGGTGTACTTTTAGTATTGTGTTATCGAATGTTGTGTGTTGTGTATAGACGTGTGTGTGTGTTTTTTGAGTAGTTCGCAGGCTAAGGTTGTATGATGAATGTAACGATAAACTGTATTATAGATGCAAACATCTTATGATAGACTAAGTAATGAATCATACAACTAAGCATAATGTAATCGATCAATCGCATGAGTTTAAATTCAAAATTCTTATTTTAACTAAATATTGTCTTGAGATCAAATATGGTTGCTGAATGAGAGTTACACTTGTCAATTTGTAGAAATACCCACTTCTTGGACAAAAACCCGACAAAATAAACGATAAAAAGACCAAACAAAAAGTTGGGAGTTTACTGCATGGGAATTGGATGCGAGGAGTGCTGTGATTACATGTGGTAAAAACAACACACCATCATAATACGTACAAACAATGCATCAATCTAATACTTAGTGACGTCAGTGAGATATTGTGCAAAATACATACAGCATGCACAATACGATACTAATAAGTACATTGGCTATTACAGTAGTAGTGATGATTTATAATAGTACAGTGACAATAAAATTACGTCAATTAATACAGCACAGTGAAAAGGTTGTTGTTTTTTATGACTAGCTCCGAGAGGTCGAGTTGGATCTGCAGGTGTACGGATGGGACAAAACGAGATTCAAGTGCAAATTGCATTAACCACGGAAAAAAACCCAACTACCCACTGTAGAGTTGATCACTTTGCGAATTTGTAAAATACCACTCTCGATTGGAAAACTAGAGACTGCGGTAAAAATAAGGAAAAAAAATGAAAAACAAATAGGTTGGGAACTGCCACCTATTTCATGCAGAAGAGTCTGCTGTGATTAAATGTGGTGTAAAAAAACAACACAACACAATACAATACAATACAGTACAATACAATGCGATGCAATACAATACAATATAGTGCAGTACAGTACAATACAATACAAAACAAAATACAATACAGCACACACAATACGATACAATACAATACAATAGGCCTACATCACAATACAATAACGATACAATATAATACAATACAGTACAGTACAATAAAATTACAGTACAATACAATACAGCACAATGAAAAAATCTTTCTTCTTCAATCATAACATAGCGGGCGAGAGGATCTTGATTGATTACAGTAGACGGAGATGGCACACAACCACCCCACATTGTACACGTTGTATACTTGAGGTGTATAATAATAAAACTATATACCCCACTGTAAGTGAGGACTTCAGGTCAACGTTTTATGCTCAAAGTGACGCCTGGTTATGAGACGAGTAGTGATGGAGACTCAGTAAAACATTGCAGGGAATAAAACTGGATTTGTAAAATACTGTATGAAAAGACTGTCAACATACTTTGTGCTATATTCTGTTTGTTTGGGTTTTGTTGAAAATGATTTGTTTTAAAAGTATTTATATTCTTGTTTCATTTCACTCTCTTTTTTTGGATAAAGGAATCATGATAGAGGGGGACGGGATAGTCTGGTGGTCAGAGGATGCGCTCGTGATCTGCTGACCCGGGTTTGAATCTTGTTGAAGAGGATTTTTCCTCTGGAGTTAATATCAGTGCCGACACCACTCTCTCCAAAAGTCTTTGGGATGAGACTATAAACCGAAGACCTATGTGTGAAAGCACACAGACTCTGCGCACACGTTAAACCTCGTTTCGCTTTATTTATTATATTCTTATTCGAGGAACAATTAGCAATCAGTCTTTTCATCGTCCGTGTAGCAGTTGTAATCTGCATCTGTTTCCCACCGCACACGATGCCTACTCTACGAAAGGAAGGATTAACGTGTGCCAAGATGTTCGGTGCTTCGCACACGGGCCTCGTTAAAGTCTCATCCGAGACTTGGAGAGATCACACTGATGTTAACTCAAGAAAATTCCTCACCGATCGAACCGGTCGTCAATGCGAGAATTCGACCACTAGGCTACGTAGGCTTGTGGAACGATAAATTTACAAAGCTAGACATGGGACTGATTAAAAAAAACCCACATAAGCACTTATTCCATTATCCTTGAAATAAAAGAATGAATGAATAGATAAACAAATTAAAATACATACATAAATAAAATAGTTATTTTGCAAGGACTGTAAAAATGCTGTAGCAACTGGAAGAACGCATGATGCTGTACGAGGATTCAGCAGCTTTCAGTAGAACAATCCAGTAGAAACTGCAGTTTAGAACTATGCTGTGTGTCGTGAGTGACGTCTTCTCCCCCAAACCCAACCCACCCCCACACCCCACTTTTATTTCGAAGGTAATAGAAAAACCTCATACGTCCTTTTTTCCACAACCAATGCCCATGTGCATGCAGTTTTGTAAAAAAAAAAAAATGTCATCCCTTCTCACTTGACATCTATCTATCTATCCCTTTAGTCCGGCGACCGTGGGAGGCACCCCTGAAGACTTGACAGCCAGTTCCCTCCATTTCTCTCTCTCGGATGAGACTTTAAACCGAGGCCCCGTGTGCGAACGCACGCAGAACATCTTGCGCACACGTTAAATCCTGTTCCGCTTTTCGTAAGAGGCCATCGTGTGCCGGTGGGAACAGATGACATTTACAAAACTGCATACACACGGGGACTGATGTAAAAAAAGCACAAGAGTGCTTATCCCATTATCCTGGATTTAAAAGAATCAATCAAATCAAATCAAATCTCTGTTCTCTCTAACATGCTCCTGATTTCACAGCTGGCTTTCCCTGGAACGGGGCGGAGGTGAAGGACGCTGCCCTGCAGATCCACCAGGCCCCGGGCCTGCACCTGCAGGGGCTGTACACCCACTGCGGGCAGTCCTACACCAAGTCACCCCGGAGCAGCGCAAGGCCGTCCAGAAGACCCTGGTGGAGCGCCTGACTGGAGTGACCGAGAGGTGAAGAGTTGTGTGCTTTGGTTGTGGGGGATTTTGAAATGGGGTGTGGGGTGTCGTTCAGGTGGAAAGGGTGGGGTCAAGTCAGGTCAGGTCAAGTCAAGGCAACTTTTTTTTCAGTTAATACATTGAATAAGCGGTGATTTGCTTTTTTTCATCAAGCCATCCGTCCTAGAAAAAAATCATTTATATGATGTGGTGTGAAGTGGGGTGGGATGGGGGCAGGGAAGAGAATACTGAGATGAGTTATGCTGTTTTTATCCTTTATTGTATGGTCGATGAAATGTTTGTTTTTGGGGTTAGGTTTTTCTTTTTTCAAAGTCAATCTTTTATTTCCAGATGAGTACGTTGAATAAGGAGCACAAGTGTTTTGGTTTTTTTTCCAAATCAAGCTATCCATCTATAGAAAAGAAGAAAAACCAAGCCAAAAAACAAACAAGCAAAAATCACACACACCACACACACACCACACCAACCACACCACACCACACCACACACCACACCACACCACACCACACCACACCACACCACACCACACACACACACACCACACCACACACACACACACACACACACACACACACACACACACACACACACAACACACACAACCCCCCCCACACCAACAACCCACACAACCACACAAACCCACACCCCCACACACACACACATACCCCCCCCCCCCACACACACACCAACCCCCCCCCCACCACCACACACCACCCCCACCACACCACACACACCAACACCCCCTCCCCCCCACCACCCTACCCCCCCACCACCCCCCCACACACACACACACACACACTACACACTAGCAAGCCACAGGCATGTTACCAACAGCTCTAACGGGGTGGCATGGATGGACCACTGTGTGTGGGCAGACTACGCTCAGCAGGTATGGAGGTACCCGTGGTGGGCACAGGGTCTACCCCCACCTGCAGTGTGGCGGACTCTGTGCTGTCCCCTCTGGACGAGTTTCATCCCGGCAACTACGCCTTCTATGGTGAGAGTCAGGCCTCAGACTGCTGTACATCTATATGGAGATAGTGGGTCTGAGAGCGATGAGTCTGGATTTTGGGGCAGAGTAGCTTATTGTTTTTATTTTATCTTATCATAATATCTTTCGGATGAGACTGTAAATCGAGGCACCGTGTGCGAACGCACGCAGAGCATCTTGTGCGCGCACACGTTAAATCCTGTTCCGCTTTTCGTGAGAGTAGGCCGTCGTGTGCCGGTGGGAACAAATGATTTACAAAACTGCATACACATGGGCACTAGATGTAAAATAAGCGTATGATTGCTTATTCCAATATCCTCGATATAAGAGATTAAATGAATGAATAAAGATAAATAAATTTTAAAAAATTAAACTATTTATTTACTCATTTATTTCAAGGATAATGGAATAAGCACTCATGTGCTTTTTTCACATCCAAACCCTGTATACATGCGGTTTTGTAAATTTTGTCATCCGCGCTAGCAAAGTAAAAAAGGTAAAGGTAAAGGTGTTCCATAACCTGTGTGGTCGTAGGGGAGCGAGACATCAGAGACCTCCGCTTCTCTAGAGGCCAGCATATTGAGGGCGGCGCCCATCTCCTCTCCCTCGCTGCTTTACCTTCCCTGACCCTAAAGAGGGCAGGTACCCATTTACAACTGGGTGAACAGGGGGACTGTACTGAAGCCAAGGCGCGCAGTGACCCATCCAACTGGTAACCACACTCGGTGCTGCTGAACTTTGACTGGGTGGGGGGGACAAGCACTCTGAACACTGAGCTATCCCGCACCCAGCTACCAAATGCAGTAGAGTATCCCAAAGAGAAACAAGGTTTGTGGTGTAAACAATGTGTTTGTGGTGTAAACAAGGTTCTGTAAACAAGGTTCTGTGGTGTAAACAAGGTTCTGTGGTGTAAACAAGGTTCTGTGGTTGTAAACAAGGTGTAAACAAGGTTCTGTGGTGTAAACAAGGTTCTGTAACCAAGGTTCTGTGGTGTAAACAAGGTTCTGCGGTGTAAACAAGGTTCTGTGGTGTAAACAAGGTTCTGTAAACAAGGTTCTGTGGTGTAAACAAGGTTCTGTGGTGTAAACAAGGTTCTGTAAACAAGGTTCTGTAGTGTAAACAAGGTTCTGTGATGTAAACAAGGTTCTGTGGTGTAAACAAGGTTCTGTGGTGTAAACAAGGTTCTGTGGTAAAAACAAGGTTCTGTGGTGTAAACAAGGTTCTGTAAACAAGGTTCTGTGGTGTAAACAAGGTTCTGTGGTGTAAACAAGGTTCTGTAAACAAGGTTCTGTAGTGTAAAGAAGGTTCTGTGGTGTAAACAAGGTTCTGTAAACAAGGTTCTGTGGTGTAAACAAGGTTCTGTGGTGTAAACAAGGTTCTGTAGTGTAAACAAGGTTCTGTGGTTGTAAACAAGGTGTAAACAAGGTTCTGTGGTGTAAACAAGGTTATGTGGTGTAAACAAGGTTCTGTGGTTGTAAACAAGGTGTAAACAAGGTTCTGTGGTGTAAATAAGGTTCTGTAAACAAGGTTCTGTGGTGTAAACAAGGTTCTGTGGTGTAAACAAGGTTCTGTGGTGTAAACAAGGTTCTGTGGTGTAAACAAGGTTCTGTGGTGTAAACAAGGTTCTGTAAACAAGGTTCTGTGGTGTAAATAAGGTTCTGTAAACAAGGTTCTGTGGTGTAAATAAGGTTCTGTGGTGTAAACAAGGTTCTGTGGTTGTAAACAAGGTGTAAACAAGGTTCTGTGGTGTAAACAAGGTTCTGTGGTGTAAACAAGGTGTAAACAAGGTTCTGTGGTGTAAACAAGGTTCTGTGGTGTAAACAAGGTTCTGTAACCAAGGTTCTGTGGTGTAAACAAGGTTATGTGGTGTAAACAAGGTTCTCTAACCAAGGTTCTGTGTGTAAACAAGGTTCTGTGGTGTAAACAAGGTTCTGTGGTGTAAACAAGGTTCTGTGGTGTAAACAAAGTTCTGTAACCAAGGTTCTGTGGTGTAAACAAGGTTCTGTGGTGTAAACAAGGTTCTGTGGTGTAAACAAGGTTCTGTAACCAAGGTTCTGTGGTGTAAACAAGGTTCTGTGGTGTAAACAAGGTTCTGTGGTGTAAACAAGGTTATGTGGTGTAAACAAGGTTATGTGGTGTAAACAAGGTTCTGTGGTGTAAACAAGGTTCTGTGGTGTAAACAAGGTTCTGTGGTGTAAATAAGGTTCTGTGGTGTAAACAAGGTTCTGTAACCAAGGTTCTGTGGTGTAAACAAGGTTCTGTGGTGTAAACAAGGTTCTTTGGTGTAAACAAGGTTCTATGGTTG
>CM060318.1:3700718-3710718 GCA_030674155.1 Stramonita haemastoma
TGCGAGCGCAAAGTTCTGACCACTAGGCTATCCCGTCCCATGATATGGATAGCAGCCGAGAGGAGCTGAAACTGGGGGAAAGTAACAGCTGTGGTCCAAGTGTGGTCAGTTCCTGCTATCATTAGCACCGGATGGGCTGGGACGGGATAGGGTGGAATGGATAGGAGCTGAAAGTGGGGGCATAACAGCTGTGATATAATTATGTATATAATATATGTATATGTTTCAGAGCTGTGCCACAGCGGCCTGTTACGGGCAGTACATGGTGCACTCCGGTCAGAAGATCGTGGACGTGTGGAAGCCTGTGAAAGGATGGTAGACATCAGGACCCCCCCCCCCCCCCCCCCCCACACACACACACACACTGTAGTGTGTCTTCTTTACACTGACTGACTGACTGACTGAAGGACTGACTGACTGAAGGACTGACTGATCTGCTGGTTGATTGAACGACCAGTGGATCAGTTTGTGGAGTGTTTGATTAATTATAGGTTTATTGATTCGTGGGTTGACTAATAAGATTAGTGATTTTGCTGGTTGATCAGAGGATTGGATGATTGAATTGTGTATTGAGTGATTCATTAATGGATTTGCTGGTTGACTTATGGATTGGTTGATTGGTTAGTAGATTGGCTAGTGGAGTGGATTATTGATTAGTTGATCCAATGACTAATAGCGAATTGGATGGTTGGTTAGTGGATTGTTTGATTGATCAATGGATTGGCTGACTGATTTTTGGGTTGGTCGATGGATTGGTGGACCAAAGACTACAGTGCGCCTTTGATAGATTGAACGCTTGATTGATTAATGAGTTGATTATCTTATCGATTGGATAGCTTATTAATCATTCGACAAATTGATTATATCGGATTTGTTGATTTGATTTATTGATATTTTTCTTGAACCCCATAGCACCCCTTTGACAAACTGAAAAAAATGATGAAGTATTTGATTGACTTATCGATTGATCATTTTCTTGATCATTTTTCAAACAGACTGATTATTTAATTGGTGGATTGGTCGATTGACTAATGGATTGGTTGATAGCTTCCTGCAAATGTGGCATTTACAGGAATCATTACCTGGTTGACTAGCGTTATCCTTTTTCGACTTCCACTCATTTTACGTGTGGTTGATATGGTTTCTCGGCTGTTGTCCAATGTAGCAAGTGTTCTTGAACATATATACCAATTTGGCTTAACTTTGAATAATTATTGACTGCCAGAGTCACGGCACAGTGTAAACAGAATTTTGCTTTTGAGATTTTTTCTCAGTTTGATACTCGTGAGCGCGCGCACACACACACATGTGTATGTGACATAATATGTATATGTATATATTGTGTGTGTGTGTGTGTGTGTGTGTGTGTGTGTGTGTGTGTGTGTGTGTGTGTGTGTGTGTATGTGTTTTAACGTCTATCCACTAAAAATGGATGTTTTCTCTTTATGTCTGTTACTCAGCTCCTTCCCACATCTCTCTCATTCTTCTTCCTCTTCCTTTCTGAGTCTCCTTCTCGGTCAGCCCCCCTCCTCACTTTCTCCACCCACCCTCCCTCTAGAGCTCTGTAAGTGAGGTAAGTGAGTATGGAGGGCAAACTGTTACCCATGTGGCAGCCCCCCCCCCCCCCCTACTCTTGTCGTCGCCGGAATGGTCTATTGTTAAAGATAATCGCCGATGCTATCTGCTTTGTGTTCATATAATTATACAGATAGTTGATTTTTTTGGATATGGGAATTTTTTTTTTAAGTTGGGAGACGGTTTGTTGAGATGTTTATATTCTTTGTGTATATTTGTTGTGCTTTTTGTTTAATGTTTGTGTCCTTGCTGGCTTTTTAACCCTCGAAAAATAAAGGATCCAGATTCTTCATTAAAATCTTTGCTTCTTACGGTTGACTTTTTCTTGTTGATATGAGAGAAAGAGATTTGACTGATTTGATTTGATTTATTCTTTTATATAGAGGATAATGGAATTATCACTCTTCTGCTTTTATTCATCCAGTCCCCGTGTGTATGCAGTTTTGTAAATGTCATCTGTTCCCACCGGCACACGATGGCCTACTCTTACGAAAAGCGGAACAGGATTTAACGTGTGCGCAAGATGTACTGCGTGCGTTCGCACACGGGGCCTCGGTTTAAAGTCTCATCCAAAGGACTTTTGGGGAGAGTGGAGTCAGCACTGATGTTAACTCCAGGAGAAAAATCTCCTCGACCAGACTCGAACCCGGGTCTTCAAATTGCCAGCGCAATGTTCTGACCACTAGGCTATCCGTCACCCAGAGAGAGAGAGAGAGAGAGAGAGAGAGAGAGAGAGAGAGAGAGAGAGAGAGAGAGAGAGAGAGAGAGAGAATGGAATTCATTTATTTCAAGATGAGCTGGATCATAATATTCGAGTGTCAACACATTGACAGAACAGCCTTTTTGTGCCCCCCCCACCCTCTCTCTCTCTCTCTCTTATGGATGAAAAAAAGTATGTAATGCTTACTTACTCTGTTACCCTTGAAATAAAATTATTCATTCATCATTCATTTCATTCATTCATTCATTCATTCATTCATTCATTCTCTCTCTCTCTCTCTCTCTCTCTCTCTCTCTCTCTCTCTCTCTCTCTCTCTCTCTCTCTCTCCATCTCTCTCTCTCTCTCATCTCTCTTACACACGCACACATACACACACCACACCACCACACTACACACACACAACACGCACGCACAGACACACACACACACACAAAACACACAACACACACACACACACACACACACAACACACACACACACACACACTCTGCGTTCATTTTATGAAGTGCTCATGAAAGGACGGGATAGCTCAGTGGTCAGAGCATTCGCTTTCCCCCAGCCAATATTAAGCAGCATCGAGCGTGGTTACCACGTGGATGGGTGACCGTTTGCGCGCCTTGGCTACAGTACAGTCCCTTAGTTCACCCTTCTATAAAATGACCTTTTTAATTACCATGAAAGAATAAAGTGGATAAAATTGCCAAGACAAATAAATGTACGATAATTAAAATACACCAATTAGATTGGTATTTGTTTTTGTTGTGCGTTCCCCAGCTTAACACTCTGGGGTCACCCAGAATGTGCCCTCTGACTCACTCATCCCACCTGAGAATCACTGTGAGATTGAAACTGCACACTGAATGAGAAGTTTGCGTGTATGAATGTTTTCAAGTACCTCACCATATAGGCAGCCATACTCTGACTTCAGAGGATGGGTAGCTGTTTCATATCAGCGTGGATGTTGTCGCTAGACGTCTGCTCATGTTTCATTCATCTTCGTCTTCTTCCAAAAACAAAAATGAATAACCACATCAGAGAAAGCATACCAAGGGAGAGAAAGCCGTTGACTTCGATTTTCAGCTTTGCTACATTAGCTTCCCTTTAACGTTCTTAATCGGAAGAGAGGAAAAAGAGAAAGAAAGAAAAATATTCAGACAAGCAATCAGACATTTTCTTTTAATCTTTCTTTTCTATCATATTTTGTTTTCTGAAATTTTTGCAGCACTGAAAAGTTAAAGAGACCTGATCACGCTCGCGCTCAGACACTTCAATTACTCTGGTTTCTTTTGACAATTTTATTTTTGTTTGCTGGATCCAAATGTTCACAGGACAGACACATTCGAATCTATATGGCAAGAAGCCGATTAAGAACAGGAAAGAACGGAGATTGCCTTTCCCTTGGCCTATCAGACAAACTTAATTGGGTACAGATGGTTTAAAGAAATGTTTATTTCAGGAAATAGAATTATTATACACGTAAACATTGAAAGCAACATAAAGCCAACGACTTAAAACGTGTTTCGAAGTATTACGCATTATTTTCGTTGGACAGCTGGCAAAAATCACTTAATTTGAAAACGATAACATCTGCAACAAGTGCATATAAATGCAATCATTAAATTACGACGGATCTACCATGCCTGAATTATGTGCGTGCAAGTTAGTACATATGGGAAACATCAAGTATGTACGTGAAAGGCATTTTTACTGGGGCACAAAACAGTTGCAGAGACACAAGAGCATCCATATAACACCTGCTTCAAATGCATATAATACTATAGATAAATTATGTACACATCTGCAAGTACCTGAACCATGCTATTGCAACTTAGAACACATGCGAAAAATCAAGTTTATAATTATACATAAAGCTCTCTTTATTGAGGCAAAGACAGTTGCAGAGACAGACACATGTTTTACGAGTTTGTTGAGTGATGTGGGTGGTAGGATGCGCTCTATGTAACTCGGTTTCTTTGCAGATGTGGGCAAACACATATCAATTATTCTTGCAGAGACACCACTTTAGAGAACTGAAAACTTGAAAAAATGAGAAAAAATAAAAGCATATAAAAAGATTTTTTAAACCCACATAAAGGGCAAAATAAAATTGCTCAGATGCAGAGGATACACATACCCACACATGCGCCGCGCGCGCCCACACACACACACACACACCACACACACACACACACAACACACACACACACACACACACACACACACACACACACACACACACACACACACACACATTACAAAAGTAAATTGGCAAAATAATTAAGAAACTTATTTAAAAAGCGAATAACGAAACAGTGCCAAATAACACACACACACACACACACACACACACACACACACACACACACACACACACACACACACACACACACACACACACACACACAAATACACACACACTCACAGAGAGAGAGAGAGACAGACAGACAGACAGACAGACAGACAGACAAGACGAGACAGAGGAACTGACAGGAACGACAGACAAGTGCAAAAGGACATCATTTCAATTCAGACTGTCCTATAGGCAGACAGAATATGACAGCTTCGTTACTCTTTCTAATCAGAGGGATGTCTGGATGTTCATTTGGGACTTGGCTAACTCAGCAAGAGAGAGAGAGAGGAGAGAGAGAGGTGTGTGTGTGTGTGTGTGTGTGTGTGTGTGTGTGTGTGTGTGTGTGTGTGTGGTGTGTGTGTGTGTGTGTGATGTGAGATGAGAGAGTAAAAGTAAAAATGTTATGTATGTCGGTGTGTGTGCGAGCTAGCATGTGTGCTCACGCCCCCCCCCCCCCCCCCCCCCACACACACACAGAGAGAAAGTTTCTTTAAATCAAAATGTGCATACTGTACTTGCTGAAGGAAAAAAAAGAAAGGTCTTTAAAATGCAAATACAAGCATTTCATCTCTGTAGCATGAAGGCAGGAACGAGAACCCACACCACACCCATCCCTCACTCACATATCCCACACTCACATGCGCATGCATTTGCATGTTACATCTGTCACACACACACAAGCGTGCACACACACATACACACAAAGCGTGCACACACACATGTAATGTATGTATTATTATGTATGTATGTATATGTATATATGTATTAGATGTATGTATTATTATTATGTATGTGTTGGTGTTATTATATATATATATATATATATAATATATATATATATATATATATATATATATATATATAATGATCTTGACTACGCTCATAACTATTACAACCAGGCAAGTAATTCAGAGAGAGAGACAGAGACAGAGACAGAGACAGAGACAGACAGACAGACAGACAGACAATACAGGGAGACAGACAGACAGACAGACAAAATAGACACACTGAGACAGAGACAGACACAGACAGGAAACAGAGAGATAGGGACAGACAGAGAGCAAGCAGTCATTTCCTTATCATTTCTGAAATCTTGCCGCAGTGCACGTGTTGATGCACCCAGGGCCTAATTGGCTGTCTGTCAGCCTGTCCCACAACCCTCAGCTGAAAACAGAAGCAGGCAGAAGAGGGCTGGGAGAGAAGAGATGTCATGGAATGTAGCATCAGACAACTAGGGTAGGTGAAGGGGAGCAGAGAGAGAGAGAGAGGGTGAGAGATAGATAGATAGATAGTAGTAGATAGATAGATAGATAGATAGATAGATAGATGAGATAGAGAAGAGAGAGAGAGAGAGAGAGAGAGAGAGAGAGAAGAGAGAGAGACTGTGTGTTTTGTGTGTGGTGTGTGTGAGTGTGTGTGTGTGAGTGTGTGTGTGTTCAATGAATAATATTGAAATAAAGGACTAGTTCAACACCTATATTCACAGGCTTACGTTGAATACAGCCCACATAAATGCAGGGGTGCATGCATGTACACAATAATTAATGTGCACACATGGTACAAAAACACACACAACACACATGTTTTAACTTTTGAACAAGCGAAACACACATATGCAAGTATGTTACTAACACACATACAGGCATACACATGTACACAAACAAGCTAGCATACGTTGCAACCACCTATGTGCACACACACATATATGCACACAGATACACACCACGAACGCACTTACACACACACACACACACACACACACACACAAACACACACATATTATGACATGTACCAACCAGGGCACAAGACAGAAGGATGTAGACAAGTAAACCAATTTATCACCATTGATGTAGGAAGGAGAGAAACTAGTAAATAATTACTGGAACAGACAAGCAGACTGACAGAAAAAAATAAAGAAGCAACCACTTTCTTATTTTATATCCACAGGAAAACCAGGACAGAGACAGATTCATGAAGTCTACAGACTGTCTGATGGTTTTAAGGAAGACAATAAAACGCAGTAATGCAATTGTTCCAAGACACACTAAACTCCGGAGCTGTCACCTTGGGCACACACTGCACGTGTTACTGCATTTGTGTGGTCTCAGTCTTTGTCTTCTGCAATATTCTCTCTCTCTCTCTCTCTCTCTCTCTCTCTCTGAATGGTCTGGTGGTTATCACAGTGTGACAGCCTGGGTTTGGGCCGTCACTGAAACACCCATTCAAGGGTTTTCCCCTCAGTTGTTAGCCGACTCCACTCCCCCAATTCCAAAAGTCCTTCCCTTGAGATTATAAACTAGCAGAATATCTTGCACACACCTTAGAACTCGTTCTATATTTTGAAAAACAAGGTCCTTTGTGCCAGTGGGATTAGATGACAAAATTTACCAAACCCCATGCACACATGAACTGGATGTAAAGAAGCACATGAATGCTGATTCTATTATTCTCAAAATACAAAAGATAAAAACCAAATAATGATTTCTGTCCTGCTGTCTGTCTATCTGCCTGTTTGTATCTCTCTGTCTCACTGTGTATCTCTCTCACTTTCTTTTTCTATCTACTTAGAATCAATTTTGTTTCCTGTTTTGATTCATTTTGCGTTTTAAAAAATGTAATGTATCTATATTCTACCTTTCACCATGTCGGTAAAGTGTATGCACTGGAGGGTTTTCGACCACCACCCAAGGAAACAGAGCATGCATCACACAATTCGCAGGTGTGTCCAGATTTAGTAACACAACACTGCAACAGGGCTCTGATCGCATGGGAGATAATCTACTTAACACCCCATCACATCAGAGAGTAGGTCTAGTAGGCTTAGGGTCCAGCAGGGCAGCAGAACATAGGAGCAGAGTGGGAGAGATGAGGACCAAATACAGAGACCAGCTCCCAGCTGCCCTCTTCACCTGAGTGTCTTTTGCCTGGTTGCTTTACATTGTTCGGCTGTTTCCCAGGAGTCTATTACCCCCCCCCCCCCACACACACACACAGGCGCCCGTGTATATACATATATATATATAAAATGTGTGTGTGTGTGTGTGTGTGTGTGTGTGTGTGTGTGTGTGTGTGTGTGTGTGTAAAAAGCCAACAAATGAACTGAACTAGAAACACAGGTGCAGACAGTGAACGAAGTAACTAATTGCCGTGACAGACAGGCCTACTGATTGTCAGACTGACTGACTGACAGTCAGAGAGACAAACATAGAGACAGACAGATAGACAGACCCTCTGATGGGCAGACTGATTGACCCACAGACAGAGACAGAAACAATCATTTCTTTCCTTTTTTTTTTTTACAGTTCCCTTGGACAGGAAAATAAGGACAGAGACAGATGGAGGAAAGCTAGAAAAGTGTCTGAAGGCTTTAAAGAAGACAATACAGTGACTGCAGCAATACAATTGTTCCACAAAGCAACAAAGCCCCGAGCTGCCACACGTGGTCACGCCTTGCACGTGTTGCTGCACTTCCTGTGCTTCTCAGTTTTTGTCTTCTGCAATATTTTTCTCTGCCTCTGTCTCTGTTTCTGTCTGTCTCTATCTCCTCTCTCTGTCTCTGTCTGTCTGTCTGTCTGTCTGTCTGTCTGTCTGTCTGTCTGTCTCTCTCTCTCTCTTCTCTCTCTCTCTCTCTCTCTCTCTCTCTCTCTCTCTCTCTCTCTCTCTCTCCTCACTCATCTACCCACACACCACACACACACACACAACCACACACACACACACACACACACACACACACACACACACACACACACACACACACACACACACACACACACACTCAACAATAACCACTTCAGAATGATGCCAGAGAGAAAGTGGGCGAAAGACTGAGATGTAATTACTTCAGACTAACTCTCTCTCTGTGTCTCTCTCTGTCTGTGTGTGTGTCTGTGTGTGTGTGTGTGTGTGTGTCTGTCTGTCTGTCTGTCTGTCTGTCTGTCTGTCTGTCTGTCTGTCTGTCTCTCTCTCTCTCTCTCTCTCTCTCTCTCTCTCTCTCTCTCTCCTCTCTCTCTCTCCTCTCTCTCTCTCTCTCTCTCTCTCTCTTCTTCTTCTTCTTCTTCCTATTTTTTGTGTCTGTGACCACTAATGTGCAGACGTGGGTGTTCATGCTGAATAGGAAAGGGGATGAGCAGATTGTGTCTGCTGTGTGCAATATTGTGATGTGTCTTCTGCTCTGTTGCCTCAGAGTCCATTCTATATCCATTTTCTTATGGCTCATTTCTCCTTACTTTTGGAGAAACAATCCAACCCATCCTAGAATCATTTCGTTTTCTCAAACGAAGTAAACTAGCCTATTATTGTATCAGCAATTGAAGAAGTATCCCTATTTTTTGGAACATACCACGCTTTTAACCTTTTTTTCTGAAATATGCTGATAGAAATTTTATTCTCTTGATTTATTGTGTCACTAATTGAAGAAGTATCCACATTTTTGGAATATAAAAACGGTTAAGTAAAGGTGTCCCGTAACTTAGGCGGTCGTTGGGGAGCAAGGCATCAAAAACCTCAGCTTCTCTAGGGGCCAGCATATTGAGGGCGGCGCCCATCTCCTCTCCCTCATTACTTTACCTTCCCTGACCCTATAGAGGGCAGGTACCTACTTACAGCTGGGTGAACTGGAGGTACATACCATATCCATGCTTTTAACTTTTTCTGGAAATATGCAGTTAGTAGTTTTATTTTTTTGATTTATCTTCATTCCTCTGCTAGAGCTCAGAGATTTTAGCAACAGTGAGATTTTTGTGTATGCAGTTCTTTTTCCACCTTTAATAGCCACATTAGGACGTGATGAATGATATCTAAAACACCATACTAGTGTGCATGTATTTTTTATCCTTGTTCCAACTGGCACAGAATTACCTACTCTTCCAAAAGGCAGAATAGGTTTTAATGTGGGTGCAAGGAGTTTTGAGTGCGTTCAAACACAGGACAGTGGTATATGGCTTCATCTGAAGTACTTCTGGGGATGTGGAGTAGGTACTGTGTTAACTCGACAGGGGAAAATCCCTTTGAACGGGCATCTTGGTGTTTGCTCCAACCCTTCACATCACAACCAATGCTCTAACCACTGAGTCATCTTGTCCTCCTGAATCATAACAAATGTCTCCCATTGATCTCTAGTGAGCTTACTGTTGTACCTCCCGACCTGCTGAAATGTAACAAATGTCTACCACTGATCTCTAGTGAGCTTACTATTTTACCTCCCGACCTAATACAGGTTTAGCAGTGGTGGATGTGTTGGGGTGGTAATCTAATTACCTCCCATGTGATCAGAGAGCACTGTCCCAGCGTCTCAGAACACACCTGTGATTTGTGATACGTTCTGTTTCGTTGGGTGGTGGTTGAAACCTCCC
>CM060318.1:3720718-3723218 GCA_030674155.1 Stramonita haemastoma
GCATTTCGCGCACGTAAAAGAACCTTCGGTAACATGAGAGATGTTCCTGGCAAAATGCTGCTGTAAAAAAGACACTGTACAGTGGAAATACTCAACAAAACAACACAACAAACCCATCCCCAAATCCCAAATGTATACAGAAAGGGAGAATATTTAGCGCTTTTCTTGTTGTGACGTGCTCTTTGCTAGTGGAGCAGTGCAGATTTCACACTCGAAATGTGCTGTGACTGGAAATAGTATAGAATAGGCAATACAATACAATACAATACACTGCATTCAACGCAATTCACTACAATACAAAATTGTACAATACAACTCAAAACATTCAACACAATTCTATACAATAAAGTGATTCATTAGTAGACTACTGTACATTACAGCAAATGAAACGTCATTATGAACTGTGAACCATATGCTGGACACAGTGATAGCAATCATCTCTAATCTGGTTGACGATATGGAATGACCTCCTCTGTCCCTCTTCGCTAAAAGCCTACTTATCACATTTTTTAAAATTCAGAAAACTATTTCTTTCAAACCTAGAACTCTTTCCTCTCCTGTTTCATCTCATCATTGTCCCTGCCTTCAACAGCCGCAATCCCATCACCCTGCCAAAGTGTAATACCTTTTATATATATTCTTTATTTATTAATAATTTATTACTTTAGTTATTTATTCATTCGTTTGTCGAGGATGATCGAATAAGCACTCGTGTTTTTTTTCATCCAGTCCCCAAGTGTATACAGTTTTGTAAATCTTGTTATTTGTTCACCACCGGCACACAATGGCTACTCTCACGAAAAGCGGAACAGGATTTAACATAATTATGTGCAAGATGTCTGCGTGCGTTCGAACACAGGGGCCTCGGTTATAGTTTCATCCGAAGGACCTTTGAGACAGACCAGACAGAGAGACAGACAGACAGACAGAGACTGAAACCATACAGACAGACAGATACAAGCAGGGACTTACAGACAGACAGAAACGTACAGACAGACTGAAAGACTGACAGAGAGACTGAATCATAGACAGACACACAGAGACATACAGACAGAGACATACAAACAGACAGACAGACACACAGACTGAAAGACTGATGACAGACTGACAGAAAAAACATACACAGATACAAAAAATTCTTCCGTTCTGCTCACATCCCATCCGACAACTGAAACTGTACGAGGACTGTCTCTTTTCTGAAAGAGGAGGAGGAGAGACAGAGACAAAGGACACAAGACAGACACGTGAAATAAAACCCCGGAACATAACGCACCGTAGTCGGATACGCCGGGCCCGACTTGTCAGGCGCTTAACGGCAGCGCGACGCGTTTTCGCCCACAACAATTTTACAGACAACAATAGTTGCTCTCTAGCTTTCGACGACGAAGAAGAGGAAAAGCCGAGAACAAGACCAGCAGAGGATGGGTAACACAAGACTAATCACAGAAAGGTCAACAAAATAGTTTTGTGTATAATTGACTTGTAGAGAACAACTTTTTTCTAAACCTATCTCGGTTTTCATAATAATGAGATGTGCACTAAATGACATGAAAGCTGACGTTGGTATTTTCCAGTTTCTAATTAGCTACAGGATCTTTAGTGACTGAAATAGGTTTTTTTTGGGGGGGTTGCCTAGTTTGTTCCCGCGCCTCCACAAGAACGGAATGGAAGTGTATCCAATATCAACTGAGGTAGTATCTCCTTTTTTTGCTGCCTCTTTCTGACCATTGAAGTTGAGACCATACACTGAGGCCACGTGCGCGAACGCACGCAGACCATCTTGCACATACGTTAAAAACCTGTTCTGCCTTTTGGAAGATCAAGCCATTGTGCGCCGGTAGGAGCAGATGACAACACAATAAAAGAAAACTAGCATGCACACAGGTGTCGTGTTTAGACACCATCCCTGAGGAAAAATTCGGGGAGTTGGAGTCCCCAGGGCGGTTTGGGGCTGTAGACCTAATAATGGCACCGTTCTGGCAGTTCCAGCGACAGCACTTGAACCAGTCGTATCGGCGATTGCCTTTTCAATGGACCATTGCAGCGACGTGGAGAGGGGGTCTGCTGCATGGGTAACAGCTTGCCCTCCATACATACTTACCCAGGCTTAGTGCTCTACAACCTAGAGCGCAACTCCATAGTCTTCCGAGACTGACGGATACCTACTACTTTTTCTGTAATGTTCCTGTCCAACTGTTCCCACGCCGATTATTCCAGTTTCTCCGCCCAAGCTATGCACAGTACAGGCTCGACATTTCGCATCCTCAGAGTCAGAAGTCCACAGGGAGTCCATTAAAGTAAGAACACCGTTAAGCCACCAGCAAGTGAGTCCCTGCCCAGATGCTGGGTCACTTTGGTCGTGTTCAGTGGTGCGGTGCCTGTTCTAAGCTAACACGCGAAGGACACAATCTACTAAGCCCTCTACTGACGACAATACTTGCTTTGTCGCGGACTCCCATCCCAACAACCCCAAAGGCTCATGTGCCATGGTGGTCCGTCC
>CM060318.1:3733218-3735718 GCA_030674155.1 Stramonita haemastoma
GGAGGCTGGCTAAGGACTGTATTGTCTTTTAGACTGAAGGAAGTTTTCGTTTGATAGATAGAAGGTGGAGCTAGGTCCGGACTGGAGTTTATGAAAGTTGGTTTGGGCGGAAGGGAGTGAGGGGGGAGAGTTTTATCTTATTTGGAGGATGAGTTTTTTTCGGGGGAAACAAAGGATTCTGAATGCTAACTAGGGCACAAGGCATCATCTGTTGGGAGGATTATTTGTGGAGCCTGGAATTCATTAATACTCACCTCTCTCTCTCTCTCTTGCCTTGTCTCATTTCATTCAGAGTCTTTTGTTCCCCCCCCCCTCTCTCGTCTTCCAGTATAAGGTAAATCTCCCCCAGCCTCCACCCCACAAAACCCACAAACCACCTCTCATAAATAAGAACGGTAAAGGTAAAGGTGTCCCATAACCTACATAGTCGTAGGGGAGCGAGGCATCAGAGACCTCAGCTTCTCTGTAGGGGCCAGCATATTGAGGGCGGCGCCCATCTCCTCTCCCTTGCTGCTTTACCTTCCCTGACCCTAAAGAGGGCAGGTACCCATTGACAGCTGGGTGGGCTGGGGGACTGTACTGAAACGACAGCGCGCAAACGGTCACCCATCCAACAGGTAGCCATGTTTGATGATGCTTAACTTTTGCTTGGGGAAAGCGAGTGCTCTGACCGCTGAGGCGTCCCGTCCCCATAAATGAGTTAACGAGGTTCTGTTCGTTTGGTTTTGGTTTTAAAAAGACAGAAGTTACTCTTTCCTTATATAAAAACAACAACAACAACACAACAATTACGCATTTTTGAGTCTGTCTCCTATCTGTTTCAAGTCAGGAAGGGGTTTCCAGGTTGTGTGAAGTCACCCTCTGACCTAAACATTCAGCATCAGACTATAACTGAGAGCATTAAAAACAGCTGCAGACAGGAAATGAAAAAAAATAGTGGGCGGTACTGCTCTTGTGACGACGCGCTCTCCCCTGGAAAAGCGGACCCAATTCCGCGCAGAGAAATCTTGCCGTGACTCAAAGTTGTATAAAACAAAATAAAATGAAATAAGATGAAATAAAATAAAATACAACAAAATTAGTTAGATGTGATAAAATGAAATACAATAAAATAAGATATAATAAAATATTTTTTTTACAGAATAAAATAAGATAAAATAAAAATAAAATAAAATAAAATCGGAGGTAAGTCGGCTCCAGCTTTAAGACTTGTCTCCCTTCGTGTATTCCTCCGCGAGGATGCCGGGGGGGGGGGGGGGTCAGTATAATTAGCATTCCCATTTTCTGGAACATTCTGTGCTAGAAGCTCCCTCTTTTCTGTCCCTCTCTTCGTTTATGCTCTTTTTTATTTCTTCCTGTCACATCCTTCTTGTCTATTTTTGACTTCATAGTCCATTCTCCTGGCCTTTTTTCCTCAGAAATGCTCCAAAAGACAATACTTATTGTTCTCTATTACTGTCCAAGGAGGAAGAAAAAGAGGCAGACCAAGGAAGGGATGGGAGGACAACAACAGCCAATGGACAGGCCTAGGACTCAACAAAACCCCGAGAAAGGCGAAACAGAGAGAGGAATGGAGGGAACTAGTTGTCAAGTCTTTGGGGATACTCCCACGGTCGCCAGACTAAAAGATAGAGAGATAGATAGATAGATAGATAGATAGATAGATAGATAGATAGATAGATAGATAGATAGATAGATAGATAGATAGATAGATAGATAGATAGATAGATAGATAGATAGATATTGAGGAATTACAGACTTGGAGAAGAGTAATATTCCACTGTATCAGTTTGAGTTACAAAATACTCTGATACCACTTTCAAGTTAAAAATTACACAATATCTAAAGAGCCTGTCCATTAACAAATGATTCTCTGATATCAAACTAAGATCAAGCCTTTACTGATGACAGAATATTTTAAGATTATTTCTTTTCTTTTCGAAATTTATTTCAACCTACAGCTTGAAAAGATATCGAATGACTTTTTTAAAGTTCAGAGCACGCGCATAAGTTGCCTACAGATAGAGGAAGAAATAAGTTAATCAGCATCCCATAATTATAACGAACACATTTAGAATACAAGCACAGCAAATGATCCGAGACACGAATTTTATAGGTTTTATTTTCAAATACCCATAGTTAAATTAACGAAGATCTTAATTATTGCCAAAGGCATATTATAAGGAGCCATACATATTGACATTTTTATACGTTGTTCAACATTAAAAATAAATGGACGCTTGCTAATTTAGGTGTGTTTTTTTTAGCTGTGTTAAATAAGTTAGGCCTTGCTATTTTAGTTTTTTTTTAAGCTGTGATAAATAAGTAAGGTCTTGCTAATTTAGGGTTTTGTTTAAGCTGTGTTAAATAAGTTTGGAATTTTACCAAGTTATGCAGATCGTGTAAGTACAAAATGTAAAAAAAAAGTAAAGGTGTCCCATAACCTGTGTGGTCATAAGGGAGCGAGGCATCAGAGACCTCAGCTTCTCTAGGGGCCAGC
>CM060318.1:3745718-3756757 GCA_030674155.1 Stramonita haemastoma
AGATGACAAGCGCTTTACTTGACAAATGATTTAGATGACAAGCGCTTTACATAGCAAATGTTTAAGATGACAAGCATTTTACAGGACAAATGATTTAAGATGACAAGCGCTTTACATAACAAATTATTTAAGATGACAAGCGCTTTACATGACGATTTATTTAAAATGACAAGCGCTTTATTTGACAAATGATTTAAGATGACACGCGCTTCACAGGACAAATGATTTAAGACGACACACGCTTCATAGGACAAATGATTCAAGATGACAAGTGCTTTACATAACAAATGATTTCAGGTCACAAGCGCTTTACATAAGAAATGATTTAAGGTGACAAGCGCTTTACATAACAAATTATTTAAGATGTCAAGTGCTTTACAAGATAATTGATTTAAAATGACAAGCATTTTACAGGACAGCTGATTTAAGATGACAAGCATTTTACAGGACAAATAATTTAAGATAACAAGCATTTACAGGACGAACTATTTAAGATGACAATCGCTTTACAGGACAAATGATTTAAAATGACAAGGACGAATTATTTAAAATGAAAAGCATTTTACAGGACAAATTATTTAAAATGACAAGCGCTTTACAGGACAAATGATTTAAGACGATAAGCATTTTACAGGACAAATGATTTAAAAATGACAAGCGCTTTACAGGACAAATGATTTTAGATGACAAGCGCTTTACAGGACAAATGATTTAAGATGACAAGAGCTTTACAGGACAAATGATTTAAGATGACAAGCGCTTTACAGGACAAATGATTTTAGATGACAAGCGCTTTACAGGACAAATGATTTTAGATGACAAGCACTTTACAGGACAAATGATTTTAGATGACAAGCACTTTACAGGACAAATGTTTGAAGATGACAAGGACTTTACAGGACAAATGATTTTAGATGACAAGCGCTTTACAGGACAAATGATTTTAGATGACAAGCGCTTTACAGGACAAATGATTTAAGACTCTGGAACTAAGCTACTGCTGTAGTAGCGAGAGACCTAGCTGGTGGTTTCCTGTACACCACGGATCAAGTCACACATCTCCCCGAATTCGGAATGCGGCTGCCTGCATGGTGGGTAAAAAAACAAACCCTGTCGCATACGTAAAAATCTTACCATTGAGAGAGAGAGAGGGGGGGGGGAGGGGGAGAGAGAGGGAGAGAGAGAGGGGGGAAGAGAGAGGGAGAGAGAGAGAGAGAGAGAGAGAGAGAGAGAGAGAGAGAGAGAGAGAGAGAGAGAGAGAGAGAGAGAGAGAGAGAGAGAGAGAGGAGAGAGAGAGAGAGAGGTGTAGAGAGAGAGAGAAGAGAGAGAGAGAGAGAGAGAGAGAGAGAGAGAGACAGACAGACAGACAGACAGACAGACAGACAGACAGACAGACAGACAGACAGACAGACAGACAGACACAGACAGAAACTTCCACAGGGATAGAAAGAGAGCTTGTCTTTCCAATAACCCAGATCATATCCAGCTAGCGACAGAATGACGAAGAGGCAGTGGAATCAAATCATAAGTAGAATATAATGACAAAGCACTATCACATACACCACAACACAACACAACACACACACACACCACACACACACACACACACACACACACACACACACACAACACATACACACTACACATACACGCACACTACACACACACACACACACACACACACACACACACACACACACACAACACACACACACACACACACACACACACACACACACACATACACACACACCCTTGTTGACCCTGAAGGGAATCAATCTGCTGTTAGTGCACTCTCTACCCTTCACCCCCCCTCTCCCCTCCCTCACCCACCCACCCACTCCCCTCTCCTCTATCTCTTTCCTTCCTAGGTCCTTCTGATATTCCAGCAATTAAAGGAAGGAGGATGAAGAGGAGGAGGAGGAGGAGGAGAGAGAAGGAGGAAGGAGAGAGTGAGATGGAAAAGGTAAGATATAGGAGTGAAGGGGAAAAGAGAGTGAAGGAGAGAGAGAGAGAGAGAGAGAGAGAGAGAGAGAGAGAGAGAGAGAGAGAGAGACAGACAGACAGACAGACAGACAGACAGACAGACAGACAGACAGACAGACAGACAGACAGACAGAGAGAAGAGACAGACAGAGAGACAGACAGACAGACAGACAGAAAGAGAGATAGAGAGAGACAGACAGAGAGAGACAGACAGAGAGAAGAGACAGACAGACAGAGAGAGAGAGACAGACAGACAGACAGACAGACAGACAGACAGACAGACAGACAGACAGACAGAGAGACCGGGGAGGGAGGGAGGGAGGAAGAAAGATACAGACAGACTGACATAGACAGACAGACAGAGAGACGGAGAGACGGAGACAGACAGAGAGACAGTCAGAGAGTAGCGGGGAGGGGGTTAGGCATAAAACACACCACTAAAACTGAGAGACTGGGACAAAGAGAGACAGGCAGACAGACAGAGAGAAAGAGAAACAGAGAGAGGGGGAGAGAGAGAGAGTGAACGAGAAAAAGAGACAGACAGACATTTAGACAGACAGACAGAGACAGAGACACAGAGAGAGAGACAGAGAGGGAAGAAGTCAGAGAGAGAAACAAGAGTAAAATAAAGAGATGAAATAGTGTCGGAGAGAGGTATAATACACGAAAAATAGAAACAGGCGAAAGGAGAGAGACACTAAAAACAGAGAAAGAGAAAGGACAGAGACACAGAAAAACAGAAACAAAGGACAGACAGACAGACACTGAAAACGGAGGCAGAGAAAGGACAGAGAGACATTGAAAAACAGAGAAAGAGAAAGGACAGAGAGACATTGAAAAACAGAGACAGGAGAAAAACACTGAAAAACAGAGGCAGGATAGGACAGAGCCACTGAAAAACAGAGACAGAGAAAGGACAAAGACTATTGGAAAGCAGAGACAGAGAAAGGATAGAGACACGAAAAGACAAAGACAGAGAAAGGATAGAGACACGAAAAGACAAAGACAGAGAAAGGACAGAGAGAGACATTGAAAAACAGAGACAGAGAAAGGACAGAGACAGAGAAAAACAGAGACAGAGAAAGAAGAGAGACACTAACAAAGACAGACAGAGGAAGGACAGAGATACAGAAACAGAGAAAGGACAGAAACACTGGAAGACAGAGACAGAGAAATGAGAAAGACACGGAAAAACAGGGACAGACTAAGGACAGAGACAGAGAAAGGCTCTAAGAAGGAAAAGAGTGAGTTGGGGGCTAGGAGGGGAGATAAATACGCCAAGACGGGATGGACCTGCATCAGTAATGTTGATATTTTCCTGCCTTTCCCTTCAGGCTCCCGTGCCATTTTAAGACACCAGCAGAAAAAGGCCCCTCCGGCGGAAATGGGACGATGTGCATTAGCTGTAAAGGCGGATATTGCCTTTATTCTGCACTTAAGAAAATTACGGACAGGATTTTTTTTTTGTTGGGGGAGGGGGGAGGATGTCAACGCTCACTTTTATTTTATTATCATTTTTTTAACACCAAGGCATTTCCGGTATTTGGGATTTTATGTTTCATTTTTGAGTTTGATGATTTGTGGGTTTTTACAACATTTTTACACGGTTTTGTGTGCTGTTTGCTTGTTTGTAATTATATTTTGTCTTTAAAAAAAAGCATCACATAGCAAATCAATTGTGTTCTCAAAAACCAATTTCACAGAAATGTTATGACATCTGCACTATGACACAAAAATGAGGATGTGTGATTTATTCTGCTATTCGATCGCCCCCTCCCCCCAACACACACACACACATACATACACACACACACACACACAATCCACACACACACACACACACACACACACACACACACACACACACACACACACACACACACACCACGCACACACACACACACACACCGTCACACATACACACACACACACACACGCACCACACACACCACCACACACAGTCCACACACACACACCACAAAACACACACACACACACACACACACACACACGCACGCACGCACGCACACACACACACACACACACACACACACACACACACACACACACACCAAACCCCAAACAAATCAAAACTGTTCCCTTCTATTTCTCCAGGCTTTTTCAATTTTCTCTCCCTTTACTTTCATTCAGGTTTTTCTGCTGTAGTCCTCTAAGCGTCAGACAAGGCAAGTGGACAGTGATAGGGGGAGGAAATTACCACACAAAAACCGTTATCAAAGAAGCAGAAGATGACCAACAAGCCTAGGCCTGCTAGTTTTAACATCCCCCTTAGATTCAACTATCGCTCTTATGGACTGCTGCTATGTGGCTTCCGAGGTTGGCTTGGACTATAATACAAGCAAAATTGCGATGTTAGGGTAAGTGTGCTCTCTTTCAAACACCCCCAGACATATCTTCCTACAACTATCTTGTACATCATTTGGGAGAAATCCGACATAGGGCTTTTAAGAATTCGGCAATCTCGCATTGCGGGGGTGGGATAGCTCAGTGGTCAGAGCGCTCTCTTTCCTCAAGTCAAAGTTAAGGAGCATCGAGCGTGGTTACCAATTGGATGGGTGACTGTGCGCCTTGGTTTCAGTACAGTCCCTCCAGTTCATCCAGCTGTAAATGGGTACCTGCCCTCTTTAGGGTCAGGGAAGGTAAAGCAGCAAGAGAGAGGAGGTGGGAGCCGCCCTCAATATGTTGAAGCTGAGGTCTCTGATGCCTCACTCCCCTACGGCCACATACGTTATGGGGCACTTTTACTTTTTTGTTTTTTTACCTTTTATAGTTATAACCTTATCAAAACTGTTCTCCAATAGAGAGACAAAATTGAAGTTTCTTAATTTGATTTTAACAGTACCTTTATCACGGAAAGCATCAATAGAACGGTTCCAAAGTCCAAGAACTTTTCCGTGGAAACAATGTCTGAGTCCTCATAGACTTCTAAGAATGCAGAGACAAAAACTTTTACTTACGATAGCAGATTAATGGTACAATGCAACGGTAAATGTGTCCCATAGCCTATGTGATCGTTGAGGAGTGAGTTATCAGAGACCTCAGCTTCTCTAGAAGCCAGCATATTGAGAGCAGCGCCCATCTCCTCTCCCTCGCTGCCTTACCTTCCCTGACCCTAAAGAGGGCAGGTACCCATTTACAGCTGGGTGAAATGGAGTGGGACTGTACTGAAGCCAAGGTGTGCAAACGGTCACCCATCCAACTGGTGACCACGCTCGATGCTGCTTAAATTTGACTTAGGGAAAGCGAGCGCCCTGACACTGAGCTGGCCCGTCCCCGCAAATAAATGATTCATGGAAAAGCTGTCAATGAAGTAGCATTTGAAAGAAAAAAGCAACCTTTAACTACTTGAAGAAGCTTTGGAACAGAGGGAAAGATTTTCCCTCCGACCCAACATGAGTTTATAAATCTTAAAATACTAATCATGTTTATGCTCTTTTGAGGCTGGTCAGCTTGGTCACTGATGACCAGCAAAGAGAAGATGGTCAACGTCTTTAACTGCAGATGTCCGCAGTCCCCCGTAGAGATGCCTGAGGCCTGTCAGTATAAACAGCATCCCCAACCTTCTGAAAATGCTGTGCTAAGAATGTCCTCTTTTTTCACCCCTCTCTTTGTTTATAACTTGTGCCTTTTCTTCTATTCACCTCTTTCTTGTCTATTTCCTGCCTTCTTGGTTTATTATCCTACCCTTTTAATTTTTTTTAATTCCAGAAAGACTTAAAAGATAACGATTCTCTTCCACGCCGAAATCGGATGTGCTGGGCCTGACTTGTCAGGTGCTTAACGGCAGCGCAACGCATTTTTTTGTGCATATGACAGACAACAATAGTTTATATCTGAGCGTTCGACGACAAAGAAGAAGATGTCTACAATAAATGAGAACATCCAACTGATGGATGTATCCAACAAAGTAATTCTTCACCATACTTCCTCAGAGGGCCTCATTTTCACCTTTATCCACAGACGAAGCGGTAGACAGAGGAAACGATGGGAAGACAACACAGAGAGTGGACAGGCCTTGGGTGATGCGATCTGCTACGGAGGGTGGAGGACCGTGAGGAGTGGAGGAAGCTGGTTCCAAAATCTTCAGTGGTGCCCCCATGGTCCGCGAAACAGGGGAAGGTGAAGGAAGGTGAAGATGTCTTCATAAGCTGAGCTGACTTTGCAATAATCCTTATCAGAGTTTTAGCGCGCATGCATGCACACACATTATATATATATATATATATATATATATATATATATATATTTATATATATATATATATATATATATATATATATATATATGCATGTATACACGCGTGCACGTACGCATGCATGCACGCATGCACAAAGTCATAGGTTCAAATCCCAGTAGCAGCGTCAAGTAAATTAAGTGTGGGGATTTCTTATGATCTTCTGGGTCAATGCGAAGTGCAGACCTGCCAGTGCCTTAATTCCTTTCGTGTATATACGCGAGTAAAAGATCAAATATACATGTTCAAGATCCCTGTAATTCCTGTCAGTATCCAGTGGGTTACGAAAAACGCAAACATGCCCAGCATGCATCATGTACCAAAATGAGCTACTCAGCAACTCGGAACGTGTCAGCTGAGGCCAGCGGGAAGCACAGAAGACCAGGCACCACACACCCACACCCAGTAAAGAAAGGCAGAGAAAAGAAGAGAATGACTTCACATGCCCATTACTATTGTCCAAGATCTAGTTACCAATTCTATGCACAAAATGATAGATGGCAACTTTTTTTGCTCATGCAAAAACACTTTTTGACTTTCTTACCACATTTTTGATAAACGAGTTTTCAGTGCCCTTAGCAACCGGCTGGGTGACACAAATTCAAATAAGTTTTCTGGAACAGGGGATTGTGAATTAAAAAAAAAAATATCCGTTACAACAGTTCCAATTCACAGACAGTAACATTTTGCAGACCTTGGTTGTATGCAAATCTCAATGCCAGGCCAAAAGCTATGTCAGTTATAGATGTAAACTTAGTGTTAAGTCCTATATCATAATGTTTTATGCTTTAGATAAAATATTATGTTGATATTGTCTTCAACCATGACCCGCTCTTAATATTTATTTATTTATTCATTTATTTATTTATTCATTCATTTTATTTATTTCATCTCTTCTTTTTTCGAGGACAATGGAAAAGCATTCATATGCTTTTTTTCACATCCAGTCCCCGTGTGTATGAAGCTTTGTAAATTTTGGCATCAATTCCCGCCAGCACACAATGGCCTACTCTTCCGAAAATTGAACGGGTTTTGACGTGTACGCAAGATGATCTGCAAGCATTTGCACACGGAACCTCGTTTTATAGTCTCATTCGGACTTTGGGAGGGAGTGGAGTCGGCACTGATGTCAACTCCGGAAGAAAAATCCTCTTGAACGAGATTCGAACCCGGCTCAGCAGATCACAAGCGCATCACTCTGACCACCAGGCTGTCCCGTCCTCTTCACTTCACATGCAGACTACTATTGTCCAAGATCTAGTTACTAATTCTATGCACAACATGATCGATGTACCCTTTTTTTCGCATGCACAACACTCTGGGATTTCTGATTTTTTAATCATATAACGAGTTCTTAATGCCCTTTGCGTCCGGCTGGGTGACACAAATTCAAATAAGTTTTGTGATACATGGGATTGTGAAAAAAAAATCGTAGCAACAGTTCCAATTCACAGACAGTAACACTTTGCAGATCTTGGCTGTATGCAAATCTCAGTCCCAGGCTGAAAATTGTGTCCGTTATTGATGTAAGCTTAGTGCCAAGTCCTGCATTATAATGTTGTTATGCTTTTTGGGGGGCGGGATAGCTAAGTGGTTAGAGCACTCGCTTTCCCCAAGTCAAAGTTAAGCAGCCTTGAGTGTGGTTACCAGTTGGATGGGTGACCGTTTGCGTGCCTTGGCTTCAGTACAATCCTCCCAGTTCACCCAGCTGTCAATGGATACCTGTCCTCTTTAGGGTCAGGGAAGGTATTTCAGCGAGGGAGAGGAGATGGGCGCCGCCCTCAATATGCTGGCCCCTAGAGAAGCTGAGGTCTCTGATGCCTTGCTCCCCTACGACCACATAGGTTATGGGACACCTTTACCTTTCTACCTTTTATGCTTAAAAAAAGTTATGTTTAGATTGTCTTCAACCACGACCCGTTCTTAGCATTTATTTATTATTTGTTTATTCATTTATTCTTTTATTTCGTGGATAATAGAATAAGTACCCCTGTGCTTTTCTACATCCAGTCCTTTTACGGGAGACAAAAGTCCCCTGAAGTCGGAATAGGGCTGCCCATAATTATGAGGAAGTGATGCTTGAAAACAGTTGCTCAATCACACTTTTCATTCCGCGTGTTCTTATGCTTCTTTTTGGTTTTTTACTACAACTCCCAGGTGTTATGAGAAAGACACGGTGCATATTCTGGGCTATTCCCGGGGTATTAAGCTGGGAAGCGCCTAACTAAAGCTAAAGCAACAACAAATCCTGACCATGTGGATTTCATTACATGTATAGACCGGAACATTTTTTTACCAAAACATCCTATTTGTCACTGGCCACCTTCGCATTGTAGCGTATAGCAAGCATATGGGATTCAGCACTACAAGTTATTCTATTCAAGTTCCATCAGAGACACAGAGGTATTTTTGAAGCTCGGAAGTCGGAGTATGGCTGGCTATTGATAATTTAATGTACTGAAAATCGGACGTACACACAATCCAGAATGTTATTTACAGTCTCCAGTAATTGCTAAGTGAGAGGATTGAGATAAGGTGAATATTAAATTTTGGGGTGACCACCAAGCACAGAAGGTACAACTAGGTATGCCTCCGTCGGTTTCGGACGACTATTCTAGAGCTCAAAGCCTGGATAAGTAAGTAATGAGGGCAAGCTGATACCCATGCAGCAGACACCCCCCCCCCCCCCCCCCCCCCGTCCCCTTCTCTACGTCGCTGGAAGGGTCTTTTGGAAAGGCAGTCGCTGATACGAATGGTTCCAGTAACGTTATAGGAGCCGCCAGAACGTTGCCAGATACAGCCCCGAACTGCCCTGGGGACTCCAACTCCCTGAATTTTCCTCAGGGATAGTGTCTAAACACGACACCTGTGTGCATGCTGGGTTTTTTTCTTTGTGATCATCCACTCCTACTGGTACACAATGGCCTGCTCTTTTAAAAGGCGGAACGGGCTTTTCATGTGCGTGCATGATGTTCTGCGTGCGTTCGCACACGGGGCCTCTGTTTATAGTCCCATCCGAAAGTACCACTAAACACTGCTTAAGCGATTCTTCAACAGGCAGGGCCTCTTCTTTTTAGTGGCCTCACGACTGCCAACAGTGTACCTCTGGCTAAAAAGCTATGACAAAATATAGCTTGGTACAACTGTAGAGTAAGACTGGAATGAGCAGTAGAGGAACATCAGAACTGAAATCTCACGATGGACGAAGTAAGGAATATTTGTAGCGAAAAAAATACATATCACTTCTTTGCAAACTTCAGACTTGATATCAAACTATTCTCTTTATTTCTTCCACATTGTTCAGTTGATAACTCATGGGAAAATACTCTTTCAATCTTCACAATACATATTCTCTTTTTATCACTTTCTGCCTTTTGCAAACGAAAAGGGAAAAAAAACAGAATAAAGCAAAATAAGAGAAAAAACAAACGCTTTCAAAACAAGCCAAAGAAAAACACAGTATTCTCAGAAAAATTGTTTTATGAGCTAGTTTCATATCATCCAAAATGATCGGGTTTTTTTTTAGGAAGTTTCTTTATCTATCCATGTCAACTTGTCTCTGAAAAACTAGTTGAACTAATTGGACGGACATGTGACACATAGAGGCAGCCGTTACAAGTTCTGTGATTCTGACATTTGCTAATGACCTTGACCTAAAGGTGAAACAGGGTCACAAGAGGCACATCGTGTGATGTCCATCTACATCTGGACGATGTTTGTTGATTTCTAACAGTGGTTTCAGATATCTGCTTTCCTCCATGGGTATGCCAGGGGATCTTTCAGAATAAATTGTATTCCCACATTCTGAAAATTCTGTGCTACGAATTTCCTCTTTTCTATCCCTCTCTTTGTTTCTGCCTTGCTCCTTTTCTTCCTTTTCTTCCTGTCACTTCCTTCTTGTCTATTTTATGCCTTATTTGGTCCAGTCTCCTGCCTTTTTCGCCACAAAGACTTAAAAAAAATAGCAATTTTCTCCCGAATCGAAGTCGTATGTGCTTGGCTTGACTTTCCATGCGTTTAACAGAAGTGCAATGCATTTTCACTCACATGACAGACAACAATAGTTGCTGAGTGTTCGATGCGAACAAGAAGAATCACGACTAGAACTGACATACGATGCCTGTGTAGAAAATTATTCTTTGTTTGTTTCTTTCATTCTCGCTCTGTTTTCCACATCAGCGTTTAGTAGATGCAAAGAAATGTCCCATTCTTTGCAAGGTCCTTAAATATTCTGAGGCACACCTACTCGCCATCAATGTCACAAGAAAATACTATACACAATACCTTATATTCCATTGTATAAAACACACACAAGAGTAGAGGCAGTAGAGATGAGATGCTTCCGGAGACTCCTTGGCATCTCCTACAGAGACCACGTGAGCAACGAAGAAGTGCATAAAAGAATCCAGCAAACCATTGGTCCCTACGAAAAACTTCTAACAATCGTAAAGAAACGTAAATTTAAAGGGTACGGGCATGTCACAAGATCAAAGGGACTTGCAAAAACAATACGGCAAGGCACTGTCCAAGGAGGAAGAAAAGAGGCAGACCAAGGAAGATATGGGAGGACAACATCAGCGAATGGACAGGTCGAGAACTCAACAAAACCCTGAGAAAGGCAGAACAGAGAGAGGAATGGAGGGAACTGGTTGTCACGTCTTCAGGGGTGCCCCCACGGTCGATAGACCACGGGACAGATAGATAGATAAAACACATCTATCTACTTGCTTCAAGAGAGAAAGAAAAAAAGCAGCAAAACACAAAATCTTTATATCACTGTAAAGAGAACATACGTCAA
>CM060318.1:3756857-3759357 GCA_030674155.1 Stramonita haemastoma
GGGTGACACAAATTCAAATAAGTTTTGTGATACATGGGATTGTGAAAAAAAAAAATCGTAGCAACAGTTCCCAATTCACAGACAGTAACACTTTGCAGATCTTGGCTGTATGCAAATCTCAGCCCCAGGCTGAAAATTGTGTCCGTTTATTGATGTAAGCTTAGTGCCAAGTCCTGCAGTATAATGTTGTTATGCTTTTTGGGGGGCGGGATAGCTAAGTGGTTAGAGCATCGCTTTCCCCAAGTCAAGTTAAGCAGCCTTGAGTGTGGTTACCATTTTGGATGGGTGGACCGTTTGCGTGCCTTGGCTTCAGTACAATCCCCCAGTTCACCCAGCTGTCAATGGATACCTGTCCTCTTTAGGGTCAGGGAAGGTATTTCAGCGAGGGAGAGGAGATGGGCGCCGCCCTCAATATGCTGGCCCCTAGAGAAGCTGAGGTCTTGAGCCTTGCTCCCCTACGACACATAGTTATGGGACCCTTTACCTTTCTACCTTTTATGCTTAAAAAAAAAGTTATGTTTAGATTGTCTTCAACCACGACCCGTTCTTAGCATTTATTATTATTTTGTTTATTTATTTATTCTTTTATTTCGTGGATAATAGAATAAGTACCCCTGTGCTTTTCTACATCCAGTCCTTTTACGGGAGACAAAAGTCCCCTGAAGTCGGAATAGGTCTGCCCATAATTATGAGGAAGTGATGCTTGAAAACAGGTTGCTCAGTCACACTTTTCATTCCGCGTGTTCTTATGCTTCTTTTTGGTTTTTTACTACAACTCCCAGGTGTTATGAGAAAGACACAGTGCATATTCTGGGCTATTCCCGGGGTGTTAAGCTGGGAAGCGCCTAACTAAAGCTAAAGCAACAACAAATCCTGACCATTGTGGATTTCATTACATGTATAGACCGGAACATTTTTTTTACCAAAACATCCTGTTTGTCACTGGCCACCTTCGCATTGTATACATGTAGCGAATAGCAGGCATATGGGATTCAGCACTACAAGTTATTGTATTCAAGTTCCATCAGAGACACAGAGGTATTTTTGAAGCTCGGAAGTCGGAGTAATGGCTGGCTATTGATAATTTGATGTACTGAAAATCGGACGTACACACAATCCAGAATGTTATTTACAGTCTCCAGTAATTGCAAAGTGAGAGGATTGAGATAAGGTGAATATTAAATTTTGGGGTGACCACCAAGCACAAAGGTACAACTAGGTATGCCTCCGTCGGTTTCGGACGACTATTCTAGAGCGCAAAGCCTGGATAAGTCCAGTAATGAGGGCAAGCTGATACCCATGCAGCAGACACCCTCCCCCCCCCCCCCTCCGTCCCCTTCTCTACGTCGCTGGAAGGGTCTTTTGGAAAGGCGAGTCGCTGATACGAATGGTTCCAGTAACGTTATAGGAGCCGCCAGAACGTTGCCAGATACAGCCCCGAACTGCCCTGGGGACTCTTTCTCCCTGAATTTTCCTCAGGGATAGTGTCTAAAACACGACACCTGTGTGCATGCTGGGTTTTTTTCTTTGTTATCATCCGCTCCTACTGGTACACAATGGCATGCTCTTTTAAAAGGCGGAACGGGCTTTTCATGTGCGTGCATGATGTTCTGCGTGCGTTTCGCACATGGGGCCTGTTTATAGTCCCATCCGAAAGTACCACTAAACACTGCTTAAGCGATTCTTCAACAGGCAGGGCCTCTTCTTTTCAGTGGCCTCACGACTGCCAACAGTGTACCTCTGGCTAAAAAGCTATGACAAAATATAGCTTGGTACAACTGTAGAGTAAGACTGGAATGAGCAGTAGAGGAACATCAGAACTGAAATCTCACGATGGACGAAGTAAGGAATATTTGTAGCGAAAAAAATACATATCACTTCTTTGCAAACTTCAGACTTGATATCAAACTATTCTCTTTATTTCTTCCACATTGTTCAGTTGATAACTCATGGGAAAATACTCTTTCAATCTTCACAATACATATTCTCTTTTTATCACTTTCTGCCTTTTGCAAACGAAAAGGGAAAAAAAAAACAGAATAAAGCAAAATAAGAGAAAAACAAACGCTTTCAAAACAAGCCAAAGAAAAACACAGTATTCTCAGAAAAATTGTTTTATGAGCTAGTTTCATATCATCCAAAATTATCGGTTTTTTTTTAGGAAGTGTCTTTATCTATCCATGTCAACTTGTCTCTGAAAAACTAGTTGAACTAATTGGACGGACATGTGACACATAGAGGCAGCCGTTACAAGTTCTGTGATTCTGACATTTGCTAATGACCTTGACCTAAAGGTGAAACAGGGTCACAAGAGGCACATCGTGTGATGTCCATCCACATCTGGACGATGTTTGTTGATTTCTAACAGTGGTTTCAGATATCTGCTTTCCTCCATGGGTATGCCAGGGGATCTTTCAGAATAAATTGTATTCCCACATTCTGAAAATTCTGTGCTACGAATTTCCTCTTTTCTATCCCTCTCTTTGTTTCTGCCTTGCTC
>CM060318.1:3766857-3769357 GCA_030674155.1 Stramonita haemastoma
CATATGCGTGGGCGTAGTGCGCGAGTACGCGCGACCGCGTGCGCGCCCGCCACACACACATACACACATACACACACACCTACACAAACACACCACACACACGCACGCACCACAACACACAGAGGCAATCGTAACACACACACTAACACACACTACGCAACACACACACACATACATCTAGCACACAACATACACACACACATACACATACCATACGCACACACACACACAGACACACAGACACACACATACACACACACGACACACACACACATACACACACACACACACACGTACACTTACACACACACACACACACATACACACACACTTACCTATCATATATCACTTTGTAGTGGAAGGATGTTAAACTGAAGAAGAAAAACACCAACACCAACACACACACACACACACATAATTAAGTGTACGCCTACGCACACCGGTGCACGCGCGCGCGCATACACACACACACACACACACACACAAATATATATATATATATAATACTATATAATACATTATATATAATATATATACATATATATATATATATATATATATATATATATATATAATATATATATAATATATATATATATATAATACAACACACACATACAACACATACAAACAACACAACACACCATAATCAGTGGCAGGTCGACGTCTACACCACAAACCACGCGCGCTGCGCGCACACGCCACACCACACACAACACACACAAACACACATACACTACACACACGCACACACACACCCTACGCAACACACACACACCTACACGCACACACACACACCTACGCACACACACACACACACCTACGCACACACACACACACACACACAACACACACCACCACGCACCACACAACCACACACACATACCACACCACACACACACCACCACGCACACACACACACACCCACACACACACACACACACACACACACACACACACACACACACACACACACACACACACACACAACCACAACACCGATATAACACAAACATGCGCGCAGACCAATATTAGAAAAACCCATGGAATACACAAAACTCAATCACACGTCCAGTCTCTCAGCTCAATCCAAATACAGCGTATGTTTGTTACCACAGGGCAGAAAGAAAAGACAGAAATAATTGCGTTCTCCATTCGTGCCAATGTATGTTTGAGGACAAACAAATACTGGAAGCAGTGTCGCACTGAATGCTAGGTGCGATTATTGACAGGAATGTGTCTTGGTCAGAGCATATGGCCGAATTAAAGAAAGTGTATTTCGACGAGAATATAGTTATCATAGATCAAGAGCTTTGTATATCTTTATTCCCAAAAAAATATTCTTTTACGTATATATTCTATGTCTTTAATAATCATGCACAACTTTCGTAATTTTTGTTTTAAAAAATTGTGTTAAGCCATGATCTTTTACAAAATTGATCATTTTTGTACCATCTATTGGCTAAAGCATATAAACCGTCTGCGTAAAAGAGCTATCAAACTATATATATTATATATATATATATATATATATATATATATATAATATATATTATATATTATATATAATATATATATATATATAATAATATATTATATTATATATATATATATATATGTAAAATATATATATATATAATATCCGTAAAATCCCTAGCATAAGCCCACCATCTAGCAAACGCCCACCCCCCACTTTGGGCCAAAAGTTGTGCACAGGGGTAACTACCTAGCAAACGCCCACCCTGCTTTTTTTCAAAGAGACTATGCTCACTTTCACTAGGACTTGTGCAGACTGTTCTAAAAGTCATCTTTTTCCCCCTTCTTTACCTTTTCGTGTTTCTTTCCTTTTTTCTTATTCTTTGTCCCCTCTTCTCACTCCCACCCATCCCCAACAAAGTGAATTAAAATTACGTCATGCTTTTTCCACTGACGTCTTTTGTCTGTCAGTGACGTACGGGTACTTTGACGACGCTTCCTGATGGCCGGAAGTTGGTTCTTGAATCTCTCTGTGCCATTTTTGCAAAATGCCAAAGCGACATTCTAACACTATATCTTTCAAATGGGAAGCCCTCCAGTGTCTGGATAACGAAGCAGGTGGGAATGTTCGGAGTGTGCCTGTGAATTTTCTGTGGATAGGAAGAGGATCAGGGAATGGAGTGAAAACAGAGATAGATTTAAACAGCAGTACGAAAAGACAAACAAAAACGGAAACTGTCAAAAAGACCAGCAGTTAGATCAGAACATGTCAACCAAGGTGTGCTGCATTATCTGGAAGATGAAAGATCTGAAGGCAGGGTATTGCGAAACAAAACCTACAACGGAAAGCGATGGAACTGGCAGGTGCTTTCAATGTGGTGGGCTTCTCGGCATCAGACATGTGGTTAAGTCGCTGGAACAGCGCCACTTGGTGTCTTGTCGTCAGGGAACCAGCTCAAGCCAAAAGGTCCCTGCAACTTTGAGGATCAACTTCTTCAGTTCCGACGGAACCTTCTGCGACTAC
>CM060318.1:3774357-3776857 GCA_030674155.1 Stramonita haemastoma
AAAAATTGAAGAACACACACACACACACACACACACACACACACACACACACACACACACACATACACACACACATACACACACACACATACACACACAACACACACACACACAACACACACACACACACACACACACACACACACACACCACACACACACACACACACACACAACACAAACACACACACACACAACACACTACAACACACACACACTACACACACACAAATCTACACCTACACTACACTACACTACACTACACTACACACTACACTACACTACACTACACTACACTACACTACACTACACTACACTACACTCACTACACTACACTACACTACACTACACTACACTACACTACACTACACTACACTACACTACACTACACTACACTACACTACACTACACTACACTACACTACACTACACTACACTACACTACACTCACTACCACTACTACCTACACACCTACACACACAAAAATTCCCTTTCTATCCAAATGTATGATTTATATTACATGTATAATTTTTGATAGATAGTGGTGGATTGATGTTTTCGGTTGTCTAATTCATTTTGTTCTCTTGTTTGCTCCTTATCTACTAACGCTTTTCTTTTTTCCATAATCAAAATTTTTTTTATTGTGACTTCTGATTTTTGTCTTCTGAAAGAGTGCATTTTATTACCTTATCATATATAGTGCCCTTTATTCTTGTGTGTTGTTTGATATTGCGTAAAGTCTTATTGTTTAGTATATTTTCAACTTGATCTATCCCTTAAAAGGGCGGGGACTGGATGTAAAAAAGCACACGAGTGCTTATCTATTATCCTCGAATAAAAAGACTTTGCCTTGCCTTACACACACACACAAACACTATACCTACACAGACCTACACACACACACACACACACACCACACACACACACACACACACACACACACACACACACACACACACACACACACACACACACACACACCACACACACACACACACACACACTACCCACTGCCCACTACCCCCACCCACCCCAAAAAAGAAAGCACTCTCCTTGTCTTCAATGGACACACACATGCAACATTGATGTCTGGCTTAAAACAGAGTGGATTTTCTCCCATTGTCTCTGCCTCCACACACAAGTATAATGCGAAAAACATCACCAACACAAACACCACTCCCGCCACCCCCCACTCCCACCAACCTTCCTTGAAGATATAATTCAAATCAGATATTTATTTCTCTATTCATTCTCTAATCTCAAAGATAAAGAAATAAGCCTGTGTGTGTTTCATTCTTCTTCTTTTTTTTTTAAACCAGTCTCTGTGTGCATGCGATTTGGTCAATTTTGTCATCCATTCCTACCGACACAAACTGGCCACTGTTCCAAAGGCGAACTAATAATCAATCACACACCTTCAAAGAGGAAAGTTCAAAAATAAAAATTGTTATCCATGCCGGAATCGGATGTGCTGGGCCTGACTTGTCAGGCGTTTAACGGCAGTGCAATGCTTTTTTTTTTCGCTCATATAACAGACAATAGTTGCTGACTGACCGTTCGACGACAATAACAAAGTTCCGTGTTCGATCGCACCCAGAACATCTTGCACACACGTTAAAACTTGTTCCGACTTTTGGAAGAGTAGTCCATTTTGTTGCAGGTAGGAACAAAAAACATTTCAAGGGGAAAAAAAAATGGTCGTAGGGGAGCGAGGCGTCAGAGACCTCAGCTTTTCTAGGGGCCAGCGTATTGAGGGCGGCGTCCATCTCCTCTCCCTCGCTGCTTTACCTTCCCTGACCCTGAAGAGGGCAGGTACCCATTTACAGCTGGGTGATCTGGGGTACTGTACTGAAGTTGAGGCGCGCAAAAGGTCACCCATCCACTTGGTAACCAAGTTCAATGCTGCTGATAGACAAAGTTTTTTACCCTTGACTCATCTTATCATATTATATATATATATAATATTTATATATATATATATTATATATATATTATATATATATATATTATATATTATATATATATATATTACTATTATATATATATATATCTGAAAATGGATCGGTGGTCTAGAGGTACCGCGCCTGCCTAGAAAGCGAAAAGTCCAGGTCAGAAGTGTGCGGTGGTTTGAATCCCGATTGGGCCCTTTTCGCTATCCATTAGACCATGAGTGGTGGTATGGGTGCTAGCCTTTCGGATGAGACGATAAACGGAGGTCCCGTGTGTTACACATCATTATTTAGCGCTCGTAAAAGAACCCACGCAACACGAGAGTTGTCCCTTGCAAAATTCTGTACAAAAATCCACTTTGATAAGGAAACAAAAACAGTTGCAGACAGGAAAAGAAAAAATGATGGCTGGCGCTGCCCTTGTGGCGACGCGCTCTTCCCGGGGATAGCAGTCCGAGTTTCACGCAGAGAAATCTGCTGTGACTTCAAATAGTGGTATAAATAAATAAATAGATAAATAAATAAATAAATAAATAATAAATAAATAAAACGA
>CM060318.1:3779357-3799357 GCA_030674155.1 Stramonita haemastoma
AACATCCAGTCCCTGTGTGTATGCAGTTTTGTGAATTTTGTCATCTGTTCCTATCGGTACACAATGACCTACTCCTCCGAAAAGCGGAACTTTTTAAAGTATGCACAAGATATTCTAAATACGTTCGCACAAGGGACATCAGCTTATAGTCTCATCCGACGGACTTTATTTATTTATTTTGTTTCATTTTATTTATTTTATCTTATTCTATACCACTTTGTGTCACAGCAGATTTCTCTGCGTGAAATTAGGGCGGCTCTCCCCGGGGAGAGCGTGTCGTCATAAGTGCAGCGCCTACCCACTATTTTTTTTTTCCTGTCTACAAATGTATTTGTTTCCCAATCAGAGTGGCTTTTTTCTACAGAATTTAGCCAAGGACAACCCCTTCATGGCCGAGGGATCTTTTACGTGCGCTAAATATTGATGTGTAACACACGGGACCTCGGTTTATCGTCTCATCTGAAAGACTAGCACCCAGACTACCACTCATGGTCTAATGAATGGGGGGAAAGATTTGGGCCCAAACGGGACTCGAATCACCGCACACTCTGACCGACTTTTCTCTTTCTAGGCAGGCCGTTACCTCTAGACCACCGACCCACCAACTTTTGGGGGGAATGGAGTCGGTACTGATGTTAACTCGGGAGGGAAAATCCTCTTGAACGAGATTCGAACCCGGGTCAGCAGATCACGAGCGCATCACTCTGACCACCAGGCTGTCCCGTCCCCGCGCACTATTCTGAATGACCCGTAGACTGTGAACTTGGGGAGAGCCTAACAACAGCACTAACAACAACAACAACAACAGTACCATCACCATCAGTAACAACACCATAACAACAGCAGCAACAGCAGCTGTAAACAAAACGGTCATACAAAGCAGTGTCTCTTCAAACACTGCTTGTGCACAGATTTCCGTCCTTTCTTATCTTTCTGTTTTATTCTTTTATTCTACTATTTCCAGGATAATGAAAATAATAAGCACTCAAATTGTTGTGTTTGTGATTTTTATTACATTCAATTTCTTTTCCGGTGGGGTAATGCTATGGATTTGTAAATGTATCTGCTCCCACTGGCACACGATGGCCTGCTCTTACGAAAACCGGAACAGGATTTAACGTGTGCGCAAATGTTCTCTGTGTGTGTGTGTTTTTTGTGCAGTGGCGTGCGTGTGGTTGTGTGTGTGTGTGTTTTGGTGCATGCGCGGCGGTGTGTAGTGATGTGTGTATGTGTGTGTGTGTGTGTGTGCGCGCGCGCGCGCGCGAAATGTGTGTGTCCCATGTCATGACTTATTCAGAAATGAATGGCAAACCTGCAGTGAAGAGCTCTTATTTGTTTGTGTGTTTGACATTAATGAGGAAAAGGAGGGGGGATTATATGCCAGTCGCGTCGCTTCCAAGCGCACACACTCCATTGTGCTGCTGTTTTCTCTCCCACTCGCCCTGTCTGTCTGCGTCTTCCGTCTCTTTTGTCTCTGCATTCATTGTTTGTTGTCCTGTTCTCTTCTCTCTCTCGCCTCTCCTCTCTCTTTTTATCACTCCCACATGCCTATTCTCGTGTCACCCCCGCGGCCTGTTTTACACCCACATGAACCACACCACGTACACACATAACACACACAACACACACACACACACACACACACACACACACACACACACACACACACAGAGCTGTTCCACTATTCGGAAGAATATGCCATTGTGTGCCGTAGGAACGGATGACAAAACTGAAAAACTGCATACACACGGGGCCTGGATGTAAAAAAGCACATGAGGACTTATTCCATTATCATTATTATATATTATATATATATATATAATACATACTCGCACGCACACCACACACACTACGAACGTCTACTTCTTATGAAAGCACTGTTACAAGTATGATATTGAGAAATGTGTGTGGGAGAGACAGAGCAAATAGCGTCTTGCTAGATGAAAATTGATGGACAAAATTGTAAGACCAACACATCATTCATTCATCAGGAGCCAGCACATTCAGACAGATTCAAATCATGTTGGCAGTCAGAATGATCTGTGTTTCTTTCACCTGAAAAACTATTTCAGAATGTAACAATGATAATATAACTATAATGATATCGAAAAATAACAATGATAGTATAATCATAATCACAACACAACAATACAGTAAAGTACAATACAATGCAAAACAGCGCAACAGAACAAATACACTACACTACACTACAATACAATACAGTAAACAAACATAATACAATACAAAGATCATACAAACAGAGTCTTCATTGTGCTCTGTGTCCAGCACAAAGTCAGGAACTGCTAAGCCTGCTGTGTCCACACCCCGCAATAGCCAGGGCTGTGATTCCCTCAACAAGCCACCCCCGGTAATTTTCACTTCTGCTGCGTCACCGCTGTAACGACACAGTGGTAGACACGCAAAGCCACAAACACGTCAATCATCATCATCATCATCATCATCATCATATTATTTATCTCATCCTCACTCAAGAAACGTCGTCTGCTCGTCATTTTTGTTCCTACTGGATGAAGGTTATCTACCCTTGCTTCTAGGTGCCTTGAGAGAGAGAGAAGATAACTCTCATAATTATACTGTGAAGGGGAGAGAAATCTTAAGTATTGGTTGTGTTAAGGGTGGCAGTCAAAACAAAGGCCAGAGTACAGTTAGTAGTTACAACGCGGGTGGTAATTATTTAGCGATGACAATTCTGTGGGACGATTATTTCACCTGTCATAATTCTATACTCCTGCGCTGCATGCAAGGACAGTCATCCTTTGAAACTGAGGTCCCGTGTGTGCGAACGCACGCAGAACATCTTGCGCACACTACACACTCAACACCCTTTCCGCTTTTTCGGAAGAGTTGGCCACCGTGTGCCGGTGGGAACGGATAGCAAAATTACAAAAACTGCATGCAACAGGCAGTACATGTACACACATACAAACACATACACAACACACAGAGCAACACACGAAGACAACACAGCAGACGACCAAGAATACTTTGCTAGAGAGAGAGAGAGAGAGGATGAGAATGAATGATAATGATATGGTGTGATGTATTATAGCAACATATGAATGATGATGATTGATAGATGGGTGATGAGATGATAGATAGATAGATAGATAGATAGATAGATAGATAGATAGATAGATAGATAATAGATAGATAGATAGATAGTATAAGATAATTAGCGCTATATCTTTCAAAAACAAATAAAAACGCTGCATTCAACCTTTTCTTACAATGCAACCAATAAAATTAATTGTTTAACAAATTCAAATGTACACACACTCCTTCACACACACACACACACACAACACACACACACACACACACACACACACACACACACACACACACACACACACACACACAGAGGTTATATACACTTTGGCGGGGTGATGTGGATTACAGCTGTTGCAGGCAGGGACAGTTATGAGATGAAACAGAGGGAAAATCTTAGATTGGAAAAAAATGTCTTGAGGCTGGATTAAAAGTGTCATAAGTAGCTTTTGGCGAAGAGCCAGAGGGAGGGCATTCCACATCGATGAATCAGAAACAGAAAAGAGCGAAAAGCAAATGGTGGATTGTTTAAATTTAGGTATTCGTGAGCACAAAGTATCTCAGCAGAGTGGACAGAACGAAGGTGTGTACAAGTGAAGACATCCACAGAGGTAAGAGGGTGTTGCTTTTGTGGAGACATCTGTAACAGGGGGTACTGATCTTTTTCAGTTTTCGAGCATATCTGTTCAAATAAAAAAAACTATATAGGAGGTAGTTTTATTTACGACTCTACGGGCTGTACAGGAGTCAATGTTATCTTGCACACATTTTATTCGCTTAGTAGTGATCGATTTTCTCTCTCTGCCTGAGTTGTGATGGACATTTACTATTCAAGGTACACTACTTTACTTAGGGACATATTTCTGATTTAGTTATCTATGTATTCATTTATTTATTTATGGGTTTTTTTATCCATTCCTTTATTTCGAGGATAGTGGAACATGTATTCATGTGCTTTTTCTACATCCAGTCCCCGTGTGTATGCAGTTTTGTAAATTTGTCATCCTTACAGATCGGCACACAATGGCCTACACTTCTGAAAAGCGGAATGGGTTTTAATGTATGCACAAGATGCTTTGCGTGCGTCTGCACACGAACCTCGGTTTATAGTCTCATCCAAAGGACTTTATCTTAAAATGAGAGAGAGAGAGAGGAGAGACCGACAGAGAGAGACAGAGAGAGACAGAGAGAGAGACATAGAGAGAGATTTTTCTTGTGAATAATAGGCACAGATGTGTTTTTATTGCCGGTCCCCAGAGAGGGAGACAGACATACAGAAGAGACAGACAGACAAAGACAGATAGACAGGCAGAGACAGAAAGACAGAGAGAGAGATCAGAATTTCATTGTTAAAGAACAAACGTTGAAAATCTGGAAAGACTAACATATCTCACACATTTCCAGTTGTCAATGATCTATGGATATGGCTTATCATTGTGGTTTTTGTATGTCTGGTATTACTGTATTATTACGTTGTATTACTGTCCAATAATCTGGTCTTGGATGCGCCTATTACTGCCTTTTTGTGTGCTCTGAATTACACTGGAAATGGGTGGGAGGTCGGATGGCGGGAAAGAATTCATTTGCAGTCTTCAAAAGGGTGGCTATTTTCAGACTAGTTTAGACCGTTGCGACACCGCTCATCATTCTTTCTGTCTGTTTGTTTGTCTGTTTATTTGTCTTTCTGTATGTCTGTGTGCCTTTTTGTCTGTTCTGTTGTTTATTCTTTTGTCTGTCTGTCCTTTTTGTCTGTCTTTGTTTATTCTGTCTGTCTTGTTCTGTCTTTGTCTTTCTGTTGATTTCTGTCTGTTCTGTCTGTCTGTGTATTTGTTCTGTCTTATTATATTGTTTCATGTCTTCTCTTGTCTCTGTATCTCTCTTTCTTACCCATTCACTCTCTCTCCATACAACACTCTCACAAATACACACACACACACTTACACTTGCGCTTATACTTACACACACAAAACACACACACACCACACACACACACACACACACTCACACACACACACACACACCCCACACACACACACACACACACACACACACACACACACACACACACACACACACACACACACACACACACTTCAAGCTGGATGCAAACCAAAGCACACGGCGTGTGTTTTCCTCCTCCTCCAAATAAGATGATTTGATCCGATTTGATTTAATTGATTTGATTCGACTTTATTTGATTCGAAAACAACGGGGTGCTGTTGGAATTGAATATAATAGAAGCAAAAGACACTGGTTATGAAGTGTGAGAATGAAGTTGTTTAATATGGCTGTGAAATTGTTTTGATGATCAATAATATGTTGAAGACGTGAAATGCCTTCATTCGCCATTTTTTGCCCAAGGCTTGTTGAATGTATTTGGCAGATTTGAAATGATCACGTTTTAATCCGTGGAAGATTTGATTTTTGACAGAGTGCGTATCATATGAGTGAATGTGGATAGTCGATCACTAAGAACAAGGCTGTTTTACGGAATCTAGCTTTGGTTTTTTATCTCATTTTATGTGTGATCGATGTGGGTTTTCCACATCGCGGTGCCCGTCCTGGGCTGACCCTTAGGGTTGATCATGGCGTTGATACAGGAATCGACAGTAGAGTTGGTTTTATACCCTGTTTTAATCTGTATCTAGTTGCACTGTTTTATTCTGAGGTTTGAAATCTTGCAAGAAGACAGATTGGATGGGTGTATGATATAAAAAAGTTATATGGATTTTTTTCTTTTTTGTTAATTCATACTGATCTTGTAATATTGTGGTAGAGCTTAAATGTGTTTTTTTATTAGGGTTTTCTTTTTCCTCAATCCTCTGCTAAAGCTCCGGGGCTTACTAATGCTTCGGTTTATCGATTCATCCGAAAGACTAGTGCTCAGACCATCACTTACGGTCTTAGTAGATGGAGGAAAAGTTTTGGGTAAATACGGGGATCAATAAGGGACCCAGATCATGCCCGGATCGCATTCTTGGCAGGTGCGTTACCTTCAAGACCACTGATGCACTGAGATTTAAGTAAGTTACATGACAGGGACTCCATATGTCTGTTGTGTGTGGAACCTACTGTTGTTTGTGGTGGTGGTAGTGGTGGTGGTGGTATTGATTGATTTTGTTTTCCAGTTCTGCAGTTAAGGAAAAGTCTAACTGAAGGTTGTGCTTTATCATCCGTCTGATTGAAGATCGTTTATCATCTCTCTGACCGGATTTTCCACTCAGCATTTAGCCAGGATTGGTTTTCTGCAGTCCAGTGATAACCTTGCCTCAGCCCTCGGCTGTTTCACTCTTCTTTCCGCCTTCGACGGGATGGCTCAGTGGTCAGAGCACTCGTCGCTTTCCCTCAGCTAAGGTCAATCAGCGTCGAGTGTGGTTACCAACTGGATGGGTGATCGTTTGCGTGTTTTGGCTTCAGTACATTACCCCAAGTTCACCCAGCTGTAAATGGGTACCTGCCCTCATTAGGGTCAGGGAAGGTAAAGCAACAAGGGACAGAGGAGATGGGCGCCGCTCTCAATATGCGGCCCCCTAGAGAACTGAGGTCTCTGATGCCTCGCTCCCCTTCGACCAACTAGGTTATGGACACCTTTACCTTTTTTTACCTACTACCCACAGACCTGTAGACGTTGGGCACCACTGAGACGATTTTGCAACCAGCTTCCTCCACTCCTCCAGCGATTTTCAGCTTTCTGTACAAGTCGTTTTACGCAAGGCTTGTCCACTCTGTGATGTTGTCTTCCTATCGCGTTTTATCCCGAAAAGGTCAACACTGGTAATGAATTGGTGGTGAAATGGTAGAAGCATCTGCTTTCTGTGGACAGTGATTAAAAAGAAAGGCAAGGGTTGCTGAAGGCGGTCTTTTATTTTTGTTTTGTTTCTCCAAAATCTGTGCAGATTTCTGTCCAATGTCATGACTTATTCAGAAATGGCAAAGCTGCATCACAGTGATTTGTTGTTTTTTTTGTTTTGAGTAGAAGAGATTTCAGCAATGTTGTATTTTCTTTTTTGTGGTGTGTGTATTGTATGTGTATGTGTTGTGTGTGGTGTGTGTTCTGTCGGCGTGCGCTTTTAAGTGTGCCGTCCTGTGTCTGTGTCTGCCTGTCTGTCCGTATTGTTCCTCTCCTCTCTCTTTCTCTCTCTCTCTTCGTCTCTCTCTCTCTCTCTCTCTCTCTCTCTCTCTCTCTCTCTTCTCTCTCTCTCTCTCTCTCTCTCTCTTCTCTCTCTTCTCTCATCTCTTCTCTTCTCTCTCTCTATCTCTCTTCTCATTTCCCAGCTATATATCATTCATTCACGCCCCTCATCCTCTCACCTCATCACAACTCAGCACGATACCCTTCTCTGATTCTCTACTGACCCTCATTCATCTTTTCAAGCTGAATGCAGAGAGTAGACCGACATAGTCCGAGATGGACGAACGGACCTACACAACAACAACACAACATCAACACCAATGCCAAGAACACGATGAACCGCCTCCCTATTGTAGCTACTGACCATACCCATTACATCCCTTGCTCTAACTACCTGCCAAAGTCTAACTCTTCCTATCTTCAACTGACAATACCTACCTACCTACCTACCTACCTACCTACTTCCTACTACCTACCTACCTACCTACTACTACCTACCTCCTACTACCTTCCTACCTTCACTACCTACCTACCTACCTACCTACTACCTACCTACCTACCTACCTACCTACCTACCGCCTACCACTTATCAGCGGTATGTCATTTGGCTGACAGCTCCCCAGTGTAAACTGTGTTGTCCTACGTGCGTCATATCAGCAACATAGTGATCATCACAGTAGAGGAGTTAAGGAAAGGGAAAGTGTTGTCATTTTCTGTTGTTCTTCTGTCGAATGAGAGAGCCTCTCTTGTGTACACCAATGGGTTCTTTCTTTCTTTTTCTGTTTTTTTTTTTTCTTTTTTGCTGGATTTTTGTTGTTGTTCCTCGGCTTAGAGCTTCGACTTTTATGCAAAGTGGCATTTTACTGCTTGGTGTTGTGTGTGGTGCGTGTGTTGGGGTGGGGTGTTTGTTTGTTTGTGTGTGTTGTGTGTGTTGTTTTTTACTCTATCCACCATGAATAAAGTAGCCGCATTCTGACTTCGGGGATGATGTCTAAACACTTTGGGATGGTGTTGAACACGACACCATGCAGTGTGCATGCGTGTTTTGATTTTTCTTTTTAAATTTTGTCATCAATCCTAACCAGAAGATATGGCATACTCTTCCAAAATGTGGAACAGGTTTTTGATTTTTGTATGCGAGATGATCTGCGTGCGTTCGTAAAACAGGCCATGGTTAATAATCACATCCGAAGACTTCTGTGGTTGTTGTTGCTGTTGATGTTGTGCGTTCCCCAGCTTAACACTCTGGTAGTCACTCAGAATATGTTACCCTTGACTTATTCATCCCACCTTGGAATCACTGTGAGAAAGGAAGTACACTGGGTGAGAAGTTTACATGCATGACTATTTTCAAGTACCTAGCCATAATTGTAGGCAACCATACTCCAACTCCAGAGGATCAACGGAGTTTTGAAGGACAGTAAGACTCAAAAGACAGCAAGAGCTAAGTTATAATCAGGACATATCTAGCTGAACGGTACTAGGTATGAAACACCTAACGGCAAAGGTAAAGGTGTCCCGTAACCAATATGATCGTAGGGGAGCGAGGCGTCAGAGACCTCGCTTCTCTAGAGCCAGCATGTTGAGGGGGGGCATCCATCTCCTCTCCCTCGCTGCTTTACCTTCCCTGACCCTAAAGAGGGCAGGCACCCATGTACAGCTGGGTGAACTGGGGACTGTACTGAAGGCAAGGCCCGCAAACTGGTTACCCATCCAGCTGGTAACCACTCTCGATGCTGCTTAATTAACCTTAGCTTGTGGAAAGCGATTGCTCTGACCACTGAGCTATCCCGCACCCTATGAAACATCTAAACCGACGCTAATTTGGCGAGGGCTCACAGCGAAGGTGAGCTGAATGTCCCCAGAGCTGACATGCAATATCAAGCAACAGGAGATCAATGTCGTTACAGGGTTACATCGTGGTCAAGCCTAGCTTACACACACTAATCTCCTTAACGGGGATCGTGTCCCTAGCTGTGCGTGATCTGTGATGAACGCTTACTAGACAAGCAAAACGTTTAGCTTCTTTAAAACGAAACAAAACAAAAAAAGAATCAGGCGTGTCCTATTAAATCTTTGTTTTGTAATGTTTTGATACGCGTTGTGATTTGTATTTCTGAAAGAAATGAAGCCGTTTTTGATGTGACAGGATCGCAACAATGTTGTTGTTGTTTTTGTTATTGGTGTTGTTGCTGCTGCTCTTCTTCTTTTCTTCTTGTTCTTCTGTTCTTCTTGTTCCTCTTGTTCTTCTTGTTCTCTTGTTCTTCTTTTCTTCCTTTGTTCTTCTTCTTCTTCTTCTTCTTGTTCTTCTTGTTCTTCTTCTTCTTCTTCTTCTTCTCTCTTCTTCTTCTGCTCTGCTTCTTCTTATTTCTGCTGCTGCTTCTGCTTCTGTTCTTCCTTTCCTTTTTCTTTAAATTCTTCTTAAAATTCTTTTGTTCAAAATTTCTTCTTTCATTTTTCTTCTTCTTCAATTTCTACTTCAAATTCTTCTATAGTTCTTCAAATTCTTCTTCTTCGCAATTCTCCTTCAGAATCTTTCTTCAGAGTTCTGCACATTTTTCTTTTCTTCTTCTTCTTCTTCGCTGTTGTTGTGTGTTATTATATTATTATTATATCATCGTCGTTGTCCTCCTCCTCCTCCTCCCCCTCCTCCCCCCCTCCTCCTCTCCTCATCCGACCATTACATCATCATCAGCAGCAGCAGCAGCAGTATTTTAAACTAGGTGTCATGCCTAGTTTCACTTACGTTAAAGTGTAAATATAAAACACCGTGAGAAGATATGCTTTTTTTTCATTATAAATATATTTAATTCTGTTTGTTCTTTTATTTCGAGGATAATGGAAGAAGCAGTCGCATGCTTTTTTTTATAACAACAAGTACCCGTGTGTATGCAGTTTTGTAAAGTTTGTCATCCATTCCCACCGATGCACAATGGCCTACACTTACGAAAAGTGGAACGGGTTTTAACGTATGCGCAAGATGTTCTGCGTGTGTTTACACACGGGACATCAGTTTATAATCTCATACGATTGATTTTTGGGGGAAGTGGAGTCAGCACTGATGTTAACTCCAGAGAAAAAAAATCCTCTTGAATGAGATTGAAACCCGGGTCAGCAGATCACGAGCGCATCACTCTGACCACCACGCTATCCCGCCCTTATTCTTAAAAGGTAGAATGGTGTTTTCCAGAAAACAATGAGAACAGAAGTGGAAGGAAGGACATAACTGTACAACTATGAATCAATGTTTATCATGTAGAGTGAAACAACCCTCTTCTTTATGCTTCTTTATCAGCAAAAACGCGTGGATGCCAATCGCCAACTCTTGTACCTAACCGATTCCTGTTACCCCAAACACAAACAGACAAACAGCCACAACTGACGACAAGGGAGGGAATAAGGCAAGGAGATTTTACATAGCTGCTTACAACTGTTCTCCACAAAAACGTCGGTTAAAAATTGAAATCCATTTGACCCAGCACGACCCAATCCTCTTTGTGCCATTCCATTCTGGATTTTTACAAAAAAGTCACAAATCTTTCTTACACAAAAAACTGATCCCCATAGACATGGTCTAGTTTTCGGTCACAACAGCATTAACAACAATAGCAATGTCATCAATTGTGTCCAACACTGCTAAATCCACAATAAAAACAACAACAACAACAACAAGCAAACACATTTGAAATACCAAGTACAAGTACAGCAAAAACAACAGCAAAACCAATAGAGTCTAAAGCAATAATAGGTAAGGTAAAGTAAAGGTGTCCCATAACCTGTGTGGTCGTAGGGGAGTGAGGCGTCAGAGACCTTAGCTTCTCTAGGGGCCAGTATTTGAGGGCGGCGCCCATCTCCTCTCCCTCGCTGCTTTACCTTCCCTGGCTCTAAAGAGGGCAGGTACCCATTTACAGCTGGGTGAACTGGGGGAACTGTACTGAAGCCAAGGCGCGCAAACGGTCACCCATTCAACTGGTAACCACGCTCGATGCTGTCTAACTTGACTGAGGGGAAAGCGAGCGCTCTGACCGCTCAGCTATCCCATCCCCAAAGCAATACTTTTTTAAAACACACGCAAATCTTTCTACCACTTTTCAGCCTTAACAAAACAGCAGCCAGCAACCAAAACAAACGCCCACAAAAAATGAAAACACCACCAAACAAAACTACATCCTCATCAACAACAACAATAATGCGCCACCACCAATCACCACACACCACCACCACCACCACCACAACAACAACAACAACAACACCAACATCAACAACCACCAACACCACCAACATCAACAACAAACACAAAACCACCACCAACAACAAAACAACAACAAAAAACAACAACAAACCAAAACAACATCCTCCAAGAACACGCTAAAAAAACAACCTATTAACCTCCTTCTTAAAAAGAATGATTTGTTCCCCATCCAGAATAAATTGTTTTTTCGTTAGAAATGTCCCCCAAAGTGCAAAAAAACAACAACCAACATCTATTCCCTGCAAGCCTCCTTGAGAAAATGTCTTCAACATGTGAGAGGAATACACACGTACACTCTTGGTGTGGGCAGACTGATGATGCTAGCTAGCTAGCTTGACCATTAGGCCACGCGATGGCCTAGTGGTCAGAACAATACGCTTGCAACTTGACGACCCAGGTTCAATTCCCGTTAATGAGATTTTTCTTCTGGAGTTAACATCAGTGTTGACTCCACTCTCCCCAAAAGTCTTTCGGATGAGACTATAAACCGAGGCCCCGCGTGCGAACGCACGCAGAACATCTTGCGCACACGTTAAATCCTGTTTCGGTTTTCGTGAGAGAAGGCCATCGTGTGCTGGTGGGAACAGATGACAAGATTTACAAAAAACTGCATACACACGGGGGATGGATGAGAAAAAGGACCTGAGTGCTTATTCCATTATCCTCGATATCAAAGAATAAAAGGATAAATACATTAGGCCACGCTGTGTGGTGCTGGACTGTATGGAGCCAGGCAAAAGATGCTGCTAGCACTTCCAGATAATGGCAGAGGAGGAGGCTGTCCATGGAAACAGCACCATCCACCCCAACAACAACAACAACAAAATCCTGAGGCTGAAGTATTTTAAGAAGATGAAAACGGATGAATGGTGTGTGTGGAGGGAGGGGGGAAAAGGGGTGGGATGGGGTTGTGGGGCTTGGGGGGGTTGGGGGGTCTGGGTGTGTGTGTAGGAGGGGGGGGGGGGGTAGCTGGGTGGGTGCAAGTGTGGTGTGCGTGTGCGTGTGGTGTGTGTGTGTGTGTGTGTGTGTGTGTGTGTGTGTGTGTGTGTGTGTGTGTGTGTGTACAGTATGTGCGTGTGTATATGTCTGTCTGTCTGTCTGTGTCTGTGTCTGTGTCCGTGTGTGTGACAGTGTGTGTGTGTGTGATAATGTGTGTGTGCGTGTGTGTATGTGTGTATGCGTGCGCGCGCGAGCGTGTGTGTGTATGTGTGTGTGTGTTTGTGTGTGTGTGTGTGTGTGTGTGTGTGTGTGTGTGTGTGTGTGTGTGTGTGTGTGTGTGTGTGTGTGTGTGTGTGTGTGTGAGAGAGAGAGAGAGAGATAGCAACGGACACTATTTGTGGCCACACAGCGCTGTGTATGTTTCTCAGTGAGGCGGCCAATAATGATAATATTATGTATTATATATATTATATAGATCTATATATATGGGATTTACATAGCGCTGAATCTTATAGAGTACACAAATAAAGGCGCTTTCATTCAAATTAGTCACGCGCATGCAACCGTTTACAAACAAAATTAACAAATTACCAGTCTACACACACACACACACACGCGCGCGCGCGCGGCAAAGTGACGGGGTTGAAGGAGACTGATAAGAGTAGGAGCAGATGTCAGGTACTGTGCTATGATTTAAGAAGTATCTAGGTAGGGAATAAGTGTGTCTTTATTTTGAATTTGAACGTGTCAAATGAGGAATTTTGACAAAAGGGAAGAGGGAGGTCATTCCAAGTAGATGGACCAGAAATACTGAAAGAACGACGGCCGACACTGGATTATTTCAACCTTGGTATTTGTAGGTACATGGTATCTGCAGCGGAACGGAAGGATGGAGAAGGAGTGCATAGGGTAAGACGGTCACAGAGATAAGAAGGTGCAGTCTTGTGTCTACTTTGAAACAGAGGATATTGATCTTGTACTCTACTCTTTGTGTGACAGGTTACCAGTGAATAGATTGCAAGAGAAGAGTGATGTACTCGGATTTTTTCATTCTTAGGACAAGTCGAGCTGCAGAGTTTTCGTTGAAGGGATGGTGGCTCTATGTGTGTGTGTGTGTGTGTGTGTGTGTGTGTGTATATATATATATATATATATATATATATATATATATATATATATATATATATTATATTATATATATATATATATATATATATATATATATATATATATATATATATATATATATGTGTGACGCTCCACCACGGAATGAGTCGCTTAGCACATTACCAATTTTGCGCTAGGAGCCATTAAAGGCAGGTGGGGGTAAAGTTGTCAATTTTGAGATTTTGATTGATTATTAAACTATATCAGCTTATCTACCTTATGATGAAATATCAAGGCATAATTTTTATTTCTTTTGCTTTTAAATGTGATTTGAAAATACCCAAGCCCTCATTCTGACAATCTGTTACGAAAATAAACTTGCCCGTTTCTCATTTTGTCACATCCTGCAGTCTATCATTTCAATTTGTAATAACTTTGCACAGAATTGTCCGATTTTCAACCTGTTTTTTGTATTTGATAGCCAATGTATTGCACATTAATCACATGTCAATAACTAAAAATTGGCCTCTGGTGCACTCCGACTTATTATGTGGTGGAGCGTCACATATTGTGTGTGTGTGTGTATGTATGTACACACATATACATGTATATAAATACTTATATCTATCTATTTATCTATCTATCTATCTATCTATCTATCTATCTATCTATCTATCTATCTATCTATCTATCTATCTATCTATATATCTATATCTATATCTATATCTATATATCTCTCTCTATATATATATATGTATAAAAACACACATTCACACACACAGACACAAGCATACACACACACACACGCACGCGCACACACACACACACACACACACACACACACACACACACACACACACACACACACACACACACAACATGTGCGCAGTAGGCTAAATGTACTTAGCATACGAACTTCAGACCTTAATTTGTTTTTTTGCCTCATCTAAAAAAACAACAACCCCAAACTAGCACCCACATCTCCATTCATGATCTGGACGATTGGTAAAATGAATGTTGGAATACCCACAGGGATCGTGGGGTGGGATAGCCTAGTGGTTAGAGCGTTGTGCTCCTGATCTGACGGCCCCGGATCCAGCCACCACGGAGGGCGTCCTTTTTAGGGAATTTTACCCTGAATTTAACATCAGTACTGACTCCACTGTGCCGCCTTCAACATGCCGGCCCCTAGAGAAGCTGAGGTCTCTGATGCCTCGCTCCCCTACGCCCACACAGGTTATGGGACACCTTTACCTTTACTGACTCCACTTCCATAAAAAAAACACCTTCGGATGAAGTTATAAATCTATTCTCCTCGTGTGCAGTCGCACACAGAACATCTTTACATACACACACACACACACACACACACACACACACACACACACACACACACACACACACACACACACACACACACACACACATTATTAAAAACCCTGTCCGGCCCGCCTTCTTTGGAAGAGTAGACTATTTAGTAGCGGTAGGAATGTATAACAATTTTCTTTTTCTTTAAAAAAAAAAAAACCCACACACATACATGCACTGGGTGTGTGGGTGGTAAGCTATCTAAAAGCTGGGATCGAACACGGGGCCATCAGATCGTGAGCACAGCGTTTTAACCACCAAGCACTATCCGCTTCTCCCCCCCCCCCTCCCCTGCTTTCGCGTGTGAAACCGATTGCATAATCTCATGTTAAACATCCGCTTTGCTTTTGTTGTTTTTTGTTTTGTTTTTTAAACGCTTTTGTTCCCCTTTGGGGTGGTCGTTCGTATTGAAAAGCGTTCCTTTTATCGTTGTACCGGGATCGGTGTTGGTTTTGGTTTTTAAATTCTTTTTTTTTCTTTCCGTAGGCTGAGGGCTTGTTCTTTGTGTCTTTTTACGTTCTAGTTGAATGATTATTCAGAAACTTTTTGGCGTGTGGGAAACTACATAGATAATGCGTAGACCTTGTTACATTCCTATATACCGACACTGCAATACAGTCATTTAGAGTTTGCTCCCTCTCCTCCTCCCCCCTCTCTATCTGTCCGTCTGTCTGTCTGTCTGTTGACTGTCTGTCTGTCTGTCTGTCTGTCTGACTGTCTGTCTGTCTGTCTGTCTGACTGTCTGTCTGTCTGTCTGTCTGACTGTCTGTCTGTCTGTCTGTCTGACTGTCTGTCTGTCTGTCTGTCTGACTGTCTGTCTGTCTGTCTGTCTGTCTGACTGTCTGTCTGTCTGTCTGTCTGACTGTCTGTCTGTCTGTCTGTCTGACTGTCTGTCTGTCTACTGTCTGTCTGACTGTCTGTCTGACTGTCTGTCTGTCTGTCTGTCTGTCTGTCTGTCTGACTGTCTGTCTGTCTGTCTGTCTGTCTGACTGTCTGTCTGTCTGTCTGTCTGACTGTCTGTCTGTCGGTCTGTCTGTCGGTCTGTCTGTATGTATGTCTGTATGTATGTATGTATGGATGTAGTATGTGTGTATGTGTGTATTATGTGATGTATGTATGTATGTATGTATGTATGTATGTATGTATGTATGTATGTAGTAGTATGTATAGTATGGGATGTATGTATGGTATGTATGTAGTGTAGGTATGTATGTAGTAGTATGGTAGTATGTAGGTAGTAGGTAGGTAGTATGTAGGTAGGTAGGTAGGTAGTATGTATGTAGTATGGTATGTAGGTATGTATGTAGGTAGTAGGTAGGTAGGTATGTAGGTAGGTATGTAGTATGTAGTATGTAGTATGTATGTAGTGTATGTTGTAGGTAGGTAGGTAGTGTATGTAGGTAGGTAGTAGTAGGTATTATGTATGTAGTATGTATGTATGTATGGTAGTATGGATATGTATGTAGGTATGTAGGTATGTAGTAGTAGGTAGGTAGGTAGGTAGTAGGTATGTAGTAGGTAGTAGGTATGTAGTATGTATGTATGTATGTATGTATGTATGTATGTATGTATGTATGTGTCTTCCCTCTTTTTGTATCCGTCTCCCTCTCTCTGTCTCTCACACACACATACACACATACACTCACGCACACTCGCAAATTCACACACACACACGCACACATAGGTACAACACACACACACACCATTGAAACACATAAAAACATACATTCACACACCCACACACATACACACACACACATAATATATGTGTGCTTTTTTACATCCAGTCCCTGTGTGTATGGACTTGTGTAAATGTTGTCATCTGTTCCCACCGGCACACAATGGCATACTCTTACGAAAAGCAGAACAGGATTTAACGTGTGCGAAAAAATTTTTCTGCGTGCGTTGGTACACGGGGCCTCAGTTTATAGTCTCATCCGAACGACTTTCGGGGAGAGTAGAAGTCCGCACTGATGTTAACTCCAGAGGAAAAAATCATTAACGGGAATGAATCCGGGTCGTCAAATTACGAGCGTAATGTTCTGATCACTAGGCTGTCCCGTCCCCTTTTCGTTCAGTCCTTTTCGTGTACTGTCTAGCAATAGACACGCATGCAGTTTTACTGCACAAAGCCACCAACTTAAGCCCTGCATTCCTCTCTCCCTAACCCAGTTGTCTAATAACTAATTACGCACAGTGAATACACGTAAACACGAGTAAACACACACACCACACACACCACACACACACACACACACACACACACACATGCGATATCCCTGAACACACAACGCAACCAGCATACGACGCAGAACGCACGCACGCACACGCGCGCACACACACACACACACACACACACACACACCGCACATGCACGCGCGCCGCGCCGCGCGCGCGCGCACACACACACACACACACACACACACACACACACACACACACACACACACACCTGCACAGGCTTGCACAAACTTGTGCGTCCATCGTTATGGTTCTTCCTCATTAAATGGATTGAAAACACACCAGAGACACGACTGGATCATGACAGAGGGAGTGTAATGGTTGTGTTTGTGCTAAAATGAGAAGGAAAAAAAACAAACAGGAGCACAATAACTGTATTTGTGTAAATATGGAAAAACAGAACAAAGTGCAATGATTGTGTTTGTGCTAATTTGAGAAAAAACAGGAGTGTAATAATTGTGAAACAATATCCTCGGAGTTCGGAGTATAACTGTCCATTTCTGTCAGGCACTTTGAAAACAGCGAGTCTAGTCAAACTTCTCTTCCCAAACAGCAGTATAGTGCATCAGTTGTCCACACGTAACACACCGGTCAAGAAGCAAAAAATCTGGTTCGGAAATCGGACCCCGTTTGGGCCCAAAACTTTCCCCCCATCCATTAGAGAATAAGAGGTGGTCTGGGTGCGAGTCTTTCAGATGAGACGATAAACCGAGGTCCTCCCTTTTTTTCTTTTTTCTTTTTACATATTGTTTAGCGCACGTAAAAGAACCCACGGCAATAAGAGAGTTGTAACTGACATAATTATGTAGAAAAAAGCCACACTGATAGGGCAACGAATACAGTTGCAGACATGAAAGAAAAACATAAGGGTCGTGCTGCTCTTGTGGCGACGCGCTCTCCCCGGGGAGAGCAACCCGAATTTCACGCGGAGAAATCCGCCGTGACATAAAGTGGTAAAAAATGTAAATGTAAACTTTTATTCTAGTGCGTGTGTCAGTGATTCGTAGGTATGTGATGAGTGCCACAGGCACAGTGCTACTTCCAGCGTGTGTGTTAGTCTCATAGATATGTGATGAGTGTGACAGAGTACATTATTCTGAGTGACGCCCCAAAAAGTCCGGCAGGGGAACGCCCAATGAGAGGACTAGTAACCCCACATAGGACCCGAACCGAAAGTGAAGCAGGGCTGCAGTGGGATCTTTGCACAACAACTGGACGGTCAGAGGTCCTGTGTTCAAATACCACAGAAACCAGATGTGTCCTATCTTCACAAAGACCATGGGGATTGGACATCGTACTCATCTCCCCAATACGGCAATGAACCGAGGTAATGTACGCAACAAGTATTTTTTTAGATTACTTGCAGACGGTGTTTTTTTTTTGTTCCTTGGCTGGAGCTCCGAGGCTCACCAAATATGAAGGGCAAGCTGTTACCCATGCAGCAGACCCCCCCCCCCCCCTCTCCACGTCTCTGGAATCTGGAATGGCTGGGATAAGCCAGCGCTCTGACCACTGAGCTATCCCGTTCCCGATCCCTCTGTATATTATTAAAATTGAACATGGACTTCTGTGCAGTAGTTTATGCAGGCACATACACACACGCGCGCATGAACGCCACACACACACACACACACACACACACACACACACACACACACACACACACACACACACACACACACACACACACACACTAACACACACACACAAACCACAACACAACACAAAACACAAAACAACACACACACACACTTACACACACACACACACACACACACAAACACAGCACAGCACAGCGCAGCGCAGCGCAGCACAGCACAGCACAGCACAGCACAGCACAGCACAGCACAGCACAGCACAGCACAACACAACACAACACAACACAACACAACACAACACAACACAACACAACAACACACACACACACACACACACACACACACACACACACACACAACACACACACACACACACACATATGACCGCTTCCCTCACAGAAATCTACTTTTGCAAACAAACAAAACAATCAAAATTCTAGACAGATTTTATTGAAATTAAACATGACCTTCTGCGGAGTACTGATATAGATAGTGGATCGGGGGTCTAGAGGTAACGCACCTATCTGGGAAACAAGACATCGTTGGTTCAATCCCCGTGTTGCTGAATTCTACAGAGCTAAGCTGCCTGTAGATTTTGATTTCTCTGAAAGTTTTCTACCCCAAACTGACTTAGTTTACTCCTGAGACAATTGTCTGTGTGCATGACAAGCTATCAAGCTGAGATTTTGTCACAAGCTAGATATATCTTTGCACTTGTATTTTAAGGCAAGTTTACATGTCTGGTCACAAAATGTCGTGTCATTGTCACCTTATTTGTCACCCGTCACAGGTAAAAGTATGTTGTATACAATAAACCAGGAAAATATGTATGGAATAGACACAAATTTATGCATGTAAGTGTTGAACAAAGAATTGATGCCTAGCTAACGTGTTTATCAATGTTTGTGTGCAATTGTACTTCAAGGATGTGTCACACAATGTCCTCATAACACCTGTTGTTTTTTATGTCTTGATGAGACATACTTTTTGTTTAACTGTTTTTTTTGTCTTTTGAAACCAAGGCATATTCAATCAATATCTGACCTGTATACTGCATTTCAAATGTCTATGTCTTACCACATGTTTGTTAAGTGCACAGGTTGTCACCAGTGTCACCACACAAGTGTGACAAATATGAAACAACACAGAACTTGTGTAATTCTACAAAATTTTAATCGTGATAGCCTTTAAAGGAGTCATAGTGATGGCACAGGGACACATCACATCACAGAAAGCACAAAATGTGGATGTGTCGGGGGTGTACCTATCACTGTCACCTGTGGTACCTTGGCAG
>CM060318.1:3806857-3848454 GCA_030674155.1 Stramonita haemastoma
TTTTTGTTGTTGTTGTTGTGTTGGTTGTTGTTGGGATCGTGAAGCATGGAAAAAGATCTCTGTTGCGTCTTCTCTCATGTCCCCCTACGTCCTTTGGGACATGGGACTGAGTGAGTGAGTGAGTGAAGGGGGAACTTACAAAGATGCCATCTCAAAAGGAGCCGAGTGTAAAGTGAGATGCCTTTTCCCGGACTGTTGAAGGAGGGACTTGGGGGTCGAAATTCATGACATTTTGTTGACAAGCCCATGTTAAAAGTTATGCCATATATTGAAATTGCACTACTTGTAAAGCCTAAACACCAAAGAATTACACAGTTTTCTGCACTGTTACCATGGAATCAATCCAATATGGCCACAAATACTAAATGTTTAAACTCCGAAACAGTTTTATCTATAACAAGTAGAAGTAACTTGTTTTTACAGACATGTTTTACAACCAGAATTATTTTGTTTCCCACAGGAAGATCTCCATAAATTTTTCCAGCAATCTTTAATTCTTACCAAAAAAAACCTCATGATTTTGGCCACTTTTGGACCCGTGTCTGGCCTTAAAGTGCTGGGCCACTATTTGGTTTCATTATTAATGTCTGAACTTTCATTTTGAGTCAATGCATTATTCATTGCGTATATCGTTTTCAGTGACAGAAACTGAAGATTGTTTTCCTCTCCTCTGTCACCTCTTCTTCCTCTCCTTCCCTCTCCTTCGATCTAAAAAGTGAGTTTGTCCAATCAACAAAAAACAAACAAAAAGCTCCTAGTATGGAAAACATTATATTTCTTTTTGTTGTTCTCGTTGTTGTTGTTGTTGTTCTACTACTACTACTACTACTACTACTACTACTACTACTACTACTACTACTACTACTACTACTACTACGACGACGACGACGACGACGACGACGACGACGACGACGACGACGACGAATAATAATAATAATAATAATAATAATAATAATAATAATAATAATAATAATAATAATAATGATAATGATAATAAGAATAAGAATAAGAATAATGATGATGATGATGATGATGGTGATGGTGATGGTGATAACAATAATAATAATCATCATGATAACAACAGCATTAATAATATCAATGAAAATAGGAATAATAATAATCATAATGATAACAATAATAATGATAATACTGATAGCAATCCTTCTTCATACTCTTTCTCCTTCTCGTTCTCCTCTTCTTTTTCTTCTTTGCAATTCTTCTTCAGCATCTTTTCTTTCTTCTTCATCTTCTTCCTCCTCCTCCTCCTCATCTTCCTTCTCCTTGTTCTTTTTCGCAATTCCTCTTCTTCCTCTTCGTATTCTTTGCAAATCGTCTTTTTTGTCTTTGCAGTTTTTCTTTGCATTTTCCTTGTTTGCGCTATTCTTTTTCTTTGCATTCCTGATCTTCTTCAACTTTTTCAAATCCTTCTTTGCATTCTTCTTTTTATTTGCATTCTTCTTCTTATAGATGTCTCTGTTGATATTCTTTAAAATTCTCAAAGTTTTCAACAGTTTTGTAGAAATGCATGCTACAGTAGTGTCCAACAGAACGCATCGTAAAAGGGTAAAGGTAAAGGTGTCCCATACCCTATGAGGTACATGTAGGCAAGGGGAGCGAGGTCAGAGCGCTCGTTTTCCCAAGTTAATGTTAGGCAGCATCAAGCGTGGTTACCAAGTGCATGGGTGACCGTTTGCACACCTTGGCTTCAGTACAGTCCCCCAGTTCACCCAGCTGTAAATGGACACCTGCCCTCTTTAGGGACAGGAAAGGTAAATCAACGAAGGAGAGGAGATGGGCGCCGCCCTCAATATGCTGGCCCTAAGAGAAGTTGAGGTCTCTGATGCATCGCTACCCAATACGACCACATAGGTTATAGGACACCTTTACCTTTTTTTATTTTTACCTTAGTCTAACTTCGTTAAAGGTAGAGGGGGGGGGGGGGGGGTCAGAAGGGAGGGGAATTCACATAAGAATATCTGGGGACGACGGAGGAATTTATGTGAAGTGTCTGTCTCCAGATATTCTGTCTGCAAGACTTCTGCCAGACCATCCCGTGGCCCCGTTGTCTGAGGGGAGACGAGTGCTGAGGCCTGAGTACTAGCCCTTCGCGAGGCGGAGTGGAGCCCTAATTCAGAGCTACTTCCCGGAGAGAAGGTGAAAGGAAACCGTGACCACGGCTGCGGTGTGCTATGCTTTTTTATTTTATTTTATTTATTTCCTGCCACTTTATGTCACAGCAGATTTCTCTGCGTGACGTTCGGGCTGCTCTCCATCCCCGGGGAGAGCGCGTCGCCACAAGTGCAGCGCCTACCTATTATTTTTTTTCTTTTTCCTGTCTGCAACCATATTTGTTTCCTTATCAGAGGGGCGTTTTTTCTACAGAATTTTGACAGGGACAACCCTCCTGCTGTCGTGGGTTCTTTTACCTGCGCTAAATAATGATGTGTGTGACCACCACTCATTCTGTAATGGATGGGAGAAATGTTTGGGGCCCAAACTGGATAGTTGACTTGTTTCCTCCTGTCCTTCCCATGTCTCCTCCTCCTCCTCCTCCTCCTCCTCCTCCTCCACCTCCCCTCCTCCTTATCCCCCACCTCCTTCACCACTTCCACCTCCCCCTCCTCCTCCTCACCTAAATAAACTGTCCACCCTTGCTCCTGAGAAGGTTGCAGGCCTGCTTTTGAGAGGAAAGGCAAGTGTGTGTGTCAAAGTTAAAGTCAAAATTTTATTTCCAGAGGGTACATTGAGTAAGCAATATTTGTTTTCAATCAAGCCATCTATCTAGTAAAAAGAAAAACAGACAAAAAAATCCCCTCCGAATACTATTTATGAAAAAAATCCCAGACAAAAGTAACAAAAATGAAGCAGCAAGCAAACAAGCAGAGTACAATCAAGAAAATCCCATCCCAAAAATTATTCAGCTATAACATTGTTACAACTCATAACAACAAAACAAACTGAAAGGGAATTAAAGGAAATATAATAATGATGATGATGATGATAATAATAATAATAATAATAATAATAATAATTATTATTATTATTATTATTATTATTATTATTATTATTATTATTATATTATTATTATTATAATAATAATAGTAACAACAATAATGATAATGATAATGCACTGTAAGACTCACTGTTTCACGTAGGCTACACACACACACACACACACACACACACACACACACACACACACACACACACACACACACACACACACACACACACACACACACACACACACACACACACACACACACACACACACACAGGGGATGGGGTGGGGGAGGGGAGGCTACTTACAATTGTTTTTCTCATGTGGAATTACCTTACATCTTCTTGTTGGAATTTCTGTTTTTGTTAGGACTTGTTAGAACTGCATTCTCCTTTTTGTTCATTGTAGTTCAGTATGTAGGTAACGTCAAGGTTTTTCATTGATCCACATGTAGGCCCTTTTGATCCACTGAAATTCCATCTTCCATACAGTTTATTTATTTATTTATTTAATCTTTTATATCGAGGATAACAGAATAAGCAATCATGTGCTTTTTTTCATCCAGTCCCCGTGTGTATGCAGTTTTTGTAAATATTGTCATCTGTTCCCACCGGCACACGATGGCCTACTCTTACGAAAAGCGGAACAGGATTTAACGTGTGCGCAAGATGTTCTGCGTGCGTTCGCACACGGGGCCTCGGTTTAAAGTCTCATCCGAAGGACTTTTGGGGAGAGTAGAGCCAGCACTGATGTTAACTCCAGGAGAAAAATCTCCTCGACGGGACTCGAACCCGGGTCGTCAAATTGCCAGCGCAATGTTCTGACCACTAGGCTATCGTCCCCCCCTCGAACCCGGGTCGTCAAATTGCCAGCGCAATGTTCTGACCACTAGGCTATCGTCCCCGTCCCCAGTACCAACGACACACCCTCCTCCCCTGACATTCACACACCCTTCCCCCTCTGTCTTTCTCTGTCTCTGTCTCTCTTTCTCTCTCATCCCCGTCTAAAATCACAATATGTGAAAAGACGTTAAAGGAAATTGAACACACACACACACACACACACACACACACACACACACACACACACACACACACACACACACACACACACACACACACACACACAAAAACAAACAAGCAAACAAACACACAAGCACACACACACACTCACATACACACACACATTTACACACGCACGCACGCACACACACACACACACACACACACACACACACGCGCGCGCGCAACTCACTCACGCACACACGCATGCACACACACATACCCACACACACACACACACACACACACACACACACACACACACACACACACACACACACACACACACACACAAACACAAACACAAACACACATATATGTATATATATACGCATACACTTACAAAAGCATATATCCGCGCAAGCACATGCACTTGAGTTGTTTTTTTTTAAGTCATAGAAATTTTTTTTTATGTCAATCACATCCTGCGCAGGAGATGGGGATGGATGGGGCACACCCTGAGAAAGCCAGCCAGCAACATCACAAGGCAGCACAGCACTATCATGGAACCCCCAGGGGAAAGGAAAAAGAGGAAGGCCAAGAAACACCTGGCGACGTGACCTTGAGGCAGAAACCAAGAAGATGGGATATACCTGGAGACAGCTGGAGAGAAAAGCCCAGGACAGAGGACTCTGGCGGACTGTTGTCGGCGGCCTATGCTCCAGGGGGAGTGATGGGCCTAAGTAAGTAAGTAAGTACATCAGGTTGCAATATCATCCATTCTTTTGCATTCATACTTGATATTAAAAAAGAAATAAAACAAAAAAACAAACAAACAAAATCAGACAGACAAACAGGAACAAAACATCCTAAAAATTGATATACAAATCACAGCACTCAAACCAACCAAGATTTCAAACTTTTAAATTATTCAAAATGATAATGATAAAATTTACAATTATATAATAACCATCCATCCCCACTGAGAGCAATAACACGACAATAACTATAACTATAACTATAACTATAACTATAACTATATTTATGTATGTATGTATGTATGTATGTATGTATGTATGTATGTATGTATGTATGTATGTATGTATGTATGTATGTATGTATGTATGTATGTATGTATGTATGTATGTATGTATGTATGTATGTATGTATGTATGTATGTATGTATGATAATAACACAGGTTTTACAACAATCTGGAACCCATATTTAATAACACATTTTTAAAAGTTTCAGTCTGCTAGACTATCAAATCAAGACAATAACAATTATACTAATACTAATAATCCATCATTAATAATGTCAAAAAACAACATTCATCATAAAACCTGTTAAACTGGATTTTAAAAAAGGGTATGTTAACAAAAAATTCAAGTCGCAATATTATCGCGCTTCATCCATTTTGATTTCTCCTTTCGACACTTGTAAAATTTGTAAATTATGCCTGTGCTCGTGCATACAAACTAACAGGCTTTCATTAGCATTAACAATAGCTTAAGAACTTAAAACAAAAAACACAAATATCTCACTCTTCCCCTCTCTTCCCCATACACACTCAGCATGTAACAGTGCATTACTTCCAGTCCTTAAAATTACATCTGAAAAATGTTAATGGGATGCAGAAAGTGCTGCTGCATTTGTTGTAATCACGGTTAATGGATTTATAATTCAGTTCCTAAACATTTACTCATTAAATGATTTTTCATCTGTGTCTTTAACTCTGTGTGTGTGTGTGCGTGTGTGCATGCGTGCGTGCGTGCGTGTGTGTGTGTGTTTGTGTGTCTATATGTGTGTGTGTCTGTGTGTCTGTGTGTGTGTGCCTCTGTGTGTGTGTGTGTGTGTGCCTCTGTGTGTGTGTGTGTGTGTGTGTGTGTGTGTGTGGCGTGCGTGTTGTGTGTGTGTGTGTGTGTGTGTGTGTGTGTGTGTGTGTGTGTGTGTGTGTGTGTGTGTGTGTGTGTGTGGTGTGTGTGTGTGCACAGTGTGTGTGTGTAGTGTGTGTGTGCAGTATGTGAGTGTGTCTCTGTGTGTGCGTGTTTGTGTCTGTGTGTGTGTGTGTATGTGTGTGCAGTGTGTGTGTGTGTGTTGTGTGTGTGTGTGTGTGTGTGTGTGTGGTGTGGTGTGTGTGTGTGTGTGTGTAAGCGTGAGTGTAAGACAGAGAGTGAGAGAGAGACAAGGCAAGGCAAGGTAAAATTCTTTTATTCGAGGATGAGAGATAAGCACTTATGTGCTTTTTTACATCCAGTCCCCGCCCTTTTCAGGGATAACATCACGATAAAAAGATAGCCTCAACTAAACAAGACCAATTATAATGATCCAATTACCAAGAGCAAGAAATCATACCAAGTATCAAACAACAGGTAAGAAATAAGACAGAGACACAATATTAAGGTAATGTTATAAAAAAGGCACTCATTCAGAATCGAAAATAAGAAGTAAGAATCAATGATGATTTTGATTTGAATAAAAAACAACAACAACAACAAAAAACAAAAGAGAAACAAAAAAAAACAAAAAAAACAAACAAAACAAAAAAAACAAAACGAAACAAAACAAAAAAGGCGCAATAATTGAAGATCAAACATGAGAATATGATGAGGTTAGATGACTGAAAACATCAATCCACCACCATCTATCATCAAAATAAATCCCATAAAACATAAGATTTTGATAAAAGGTGAGAAAGAACAACAACAACAGGTAAAAAAATAAGACAGAGATACAATATTAAGGTAATGTTATAAAAAAAGGCACTCATTCAGAAACGAAAATATGAAGTAAGAATCAATGACGATTTTGATTTGAATAAAAAAAACAACAAAAACAAAAAATCAAAGCCAAAAAAAAGGCGCAGTAATTAAAGAGCAAACATGAGAATATGATGAGGTTAAATGACTGAAAACATCAATCCACTACCATCTATCATCAAAATAAGTCCCATAAAACATAAGTTTTTGAACAAAAAAACCCGAAACTCACACACACACACACACACACACACACACACACACACACACACACACACACACACACACACACACACACACACACACACACACACACACACACACACACACACACCTCACTTAGTCTTATGGTTATGGTCATAAGATCACCATAATCAGAGAGGAGTGAGGAGGGACAGGGCAGATAGTTTGAGAGGGGAGAAGTGTGGTTTGTTATTTTTGATGCATCAAGTGGATTAGAAGGTGATTTTTGAGGGTTGTTAATGACTGATGCTGTTTAACTGAGTCAGGGAGGGAGTTCCATAGCGTAGGGCCTGAGTATAGTAAACTAGTTTTGAACAAGAGAGAGAGAGAGTGAGAGAGAGAGAGAGAGAGAGTGTGTGTGTGTGTGTGTGTGTGTGTGTGTGTGTGTGTGTGTGTGTGTGTGTGTGTGTGTGTGTGGCGCGCGCGCGCGCCGCGCGTGTGTGTGTGTGTGTGTATGTGTGTGTGTGTGTGTGTGTGTGTGTATGTCTGTGACTTTTTTTTTGGTTGTTTGTTTTTACTATTCATTGTTAGGAAGGAATAGAGAGAAAGGATAAAGGACGGGATAGTTCAGTGGTCAGAGCACTCGCTTTCCCAGGTTAATTTACTCCATACTGGGCCCTTTGTATTTATGTGTTCCTCTGGGTACTGGCCAGTAGTATAGGTTTTTTTAAAAAAAAATCGCCCAAAATCATGACATGACACAATCCCTTGAAATTATGAGACACATTTATTTAAAAATGGAATGAGTATGGTACTAAGTTTCATAGCTCTTACTTTTATGGTTCAATTTTTGTAGCTGTAGTGAAAAAACATTGTTTTTTTACAACTTTAAACTTTTGGGTAGTTGTAAATGCATAGAAGGAAAATTTTCAGCATTTTTAAAAAAACCACGATATTTTCCTCCTAAATGACATTGAGAAACCCTGTAGTATGTAAAAAAAAAAAAGATATTTGAGTGTGTGTGCATTATACAACTCAGCATATATTAGTGAAATGCAATTGACAAATTCATAATTTTTCATTTTTCATTGTTGTTCGTTTGAACAGGAGGGAGGGACCTATGCTAAGAAAACTCCTTCAGCACAGCAAACAGATGCTAACCAGTGACTCCACTGGTCTAAGGGTACAGTAAACTAATTAGACTGTACCATGGAGGGTTCTGTCTGCGACGCTGGGTGATTATGTCACTTAGGGAAGTTTTTGAAAGTCAGAACGGCTATAGCCGCTGTTTGTATACAAGGGGATGGAAATGGAGGACACTATAGCCGTCGTTAGTATGGAGTGAGTTAAAAATTAAGCAGCCTCGAGCAGCCTGGTTACCAAGTGAATGGGTGACCGTTCACACGCCTTGGCTTCAGCACAGTCCCCCAGTTCACCCAACTGGCATTGAGTACCTGCCCTTTTTAGGGTCAGGGAAGGTAAAGCAGCGAGGAGGAGGAGATGGGCACCGCCCTCAATATGCTGGCCCCAAGAGAAGCTGAGGTCTCTGATTCCTCGCTCCCCTACGACCACATAGGCTATCTGACATCTTTACCTTTTTTTTTTTTTACCTTAATCGGTGTGGAAAGAGACTTGGTTGGGGAAAGGAGAGGTTATAATGATCAGCGTGCCAACTGATTGACTGTGTAATGCTTCATGTGATATGAGGGAGTTGTATTAAAGTGGTGTCTATGTATAACTGTGTCTTGTCTTGTGTCTTGTGTCATGCTGGGTGTGATCTGGAAGGTAATGTTGTCTATGTATAACTCTGTGTCTTGTCTTGTGTCTTGTGTCATGCTGGGTGTGATCTGGAAGGTAATGTTGTCTATGTATAACTCTGTGTCTTGTCTTGTGTCATGCTGGGTGTGATCTGGAAGGTAATGTTGTCTATGTATAACTGTGTCTTGTCTTGTGTCTTGTGTCATGCTGGGTGTGATCTGGAAGGTAATGTTGTCTATGTATAACTCTGTGTCTTGTCTTGTTCATGCCTGGGTGTGATCTGGAAGGTAATGTTCTCAGTATACCACTGTGTCTGTTTGGTCTTGTCCTGTGGGTGATCGGAAGGTAATTGTCTATGTAAACTCGTGTCTTGACTGTGTCTTGTGTCATGCGCTGTTATCTGGAAGGAATGTGTCTATGTATAACTCTGTCTTGTCTTGTGTCAGCTACGGTTATCTGAAGGTAATGTTGTCTATGTATAACTCTGTTCTGTGTCTTGTGTCATGCTACGTGCTATCTGGAAGGAGTTCTATGTATAACTCTGTGTCTTGTCTTGTGTCATGCTGGTGTTACTGGAAGGTAATGTTGTCTATGTATAACTCTGTGTCTTGTGTTTGGTCATGCTACGTGCTATCTGAAGGTAATGTTGTCTATGTATAACTCTGTGTCTTGTCTTGTGTCATGCTGGGTGTTATCTGGAAGGTAATGTTGTCTATGTATAACTGTGTCTTGTGTCTTGTGTCATGCTACGGTGCTATCTGGAAGGTAATGTTGTCTATGTATAACTCTGTGTCTTGTGTCTTGTGTCATGCTACGTGCTATCTGGAAGGTAATGTTGTCTATGTATAACTCTGTGTCTTGTCTTGTGTCATGCTGGGTGTTATCTGGAAGGTAATGTTGTCTATGTATAACTGTGTCTTGTCTTGTGTCATGCTACGTGCTATCTGGAAGGTAATGTTGTCTATGTATAACTCTGTGTCTTGTCTTGTGTCATGCTGGGTGTTATCTGGAAGGTAATGTTGTCTATGTATAACTCTGTGTCTTGTCTTGTGTCTGTGTCATGCTGGGTGTGATCTGGAAGGTGAATGTTGTCTATGTATAACTCTGTGTCTTGTCTTGTGTCTTGTGTCATGCTACGTGTTATCTGGAAGTTAATGTTGTCTACGTATAACTCTGTGTCTTGTGTCATGCTGCGTGTTATCTGGAAGGTAATGTTGTCTATGTATAACTCTGTGTCTTGTCTTGTGTCATGTACGTGTTATCTGGAAGGTAATGTTGTCTATGTATAACTTGTGTCTTGTTTGTCTTGTGTCATGCTGACGTGTTATCTGGAAGGTAACGTTTCTATGTATAACTCTGTGTCTTGTCTTGTGTCATGCTGCGTGTTATCTGGAAGGTGATGTTGTCTATGTATATCTCTGTGTCTTGTTTTGTGTCTTGTGTCATGCTGGGTGTTATCTGGAAGGTAATGTTGTCTATGTATAACTGTGTCTTGTCTTGTGTCTTGTGTCATGCTGCGTGTTATCTGGAAAGTTTGAACCACCACTACACCATGACACACTATGTCCTGACTCTGGCCCTGCTCTTGACGGAGTCCGGCTACATACAGTACAGACCTCTCTTGGTGCCGTGGGTTCTGTTTCTGTGCAAAAGTCGGGATAGGACGGGACTCAAACCGGTGCTTTTTGTTACATCTTTATGAAACGTGCGTCTTATTCATGGGGGTGTGGATGCAAGTGTGCGCTTGTGCTTGTGCGCTTTATTTATTTTATTTTATATTTAAAAAAATCTTTTATATTGGATAATGGGATAAGCATTCATGTGCTTCTTTTTACATCCAGTCCCCGTGTGTATGCAATTTTGTTAATCTTGTCATCTGTTCCCACTGGCACACAATTCTTGTATGGTGTGCATGCGTGCGGGCACATGTGCGCGCGCGCTCGTTTATGTGGGTGTGTGTTTTCTTAAGTGTGTGCATATGGCTGTGGCCCTACACTTGGTGCCTGGGCTCTGTTTCTGTGCAAAAGTCGGGGTAGAACGGGATTCAAACCGGCACTTTTTGTTAAAATAATTTGGAAAAGCTGCCATATTCTTGGAGGGTGTTCCTGCGAGCACACGCATTGGTGCGCTAGCTCGTTTTTGTGTTTGCGTTTTCGTGAGTGTGCGTGTGACGGTGGCCCTTCACTTTGTTGTGGTTCTTTTTTTTTTTTTTCATGCAGAGGTAACCTCTCTATCAAGCAGTTGTCTCTATTACCAAAACCTGGATAGTCTAATAGTGGTTAATTAAATTTGATTTGAGTGGCAAAGGGGCTGTCTGATTTGTAGACAGTAGACCTACCATTAAGCCGAAAATATGCATTAAAATATTTTTAGGGCCTATGGTCTTATTTTACAGGGCAGCAGCAAATAAAATTTCAAGTCCAACGCCTTAACCACTCGGCCACGACGACTGATAGCGCACATAAGGAAAAGGTTTGGTATGAAAAATTTTTTTTGGTCTCCCAGTAGGAGGTGTGCAAGGCATACACATGTATACTACCCCTCACTCTAGCCTCACTTTTCTCAAAGTGTGCGTAACAATAATCTATTGGCTGGGCTGTTAAGATCTACTATTTGCAACAATAACGCCAAATATAGATGAGGGCAATATCGGGAAAAAAAATTCAGTTTTTGTTTCTCTTTTTTTTTTTCATTTTCACACGTTACAACACACTTCCCCCACACATACGACACTTTCCAATTGTCTCCCCCTGATAAAGAACATTGTTGCCTGCTTTGGGGTGACTAAAATTCATAAAGGCTCGCTTTATCATGGGAGTTAATTCACGCGCACGCGTACAGCTTCTCAATTCTCTCCCATGGTTGAAGAACACTTTTGCCGTCTTGGGGTTTCTAAACTTGCCTGATGACTTCTTGTCTCTTGCCGAAATGTCACCGTTTAAATCGCAGAAAATACCTAGAGATGATGAATACATTCCATGATAATAACAACAACAACAACAACAACACCAATAATAATAATAATAATAATAATAATTAATAATAATAATAATAATAATAATAATAATAATAATACATTGAATTTATATAGGGCTATATCTTGCAAAAGCAAATCAAAGCGCTTGCATTTGACCTATACAATACGAGAGAAATCAATGACAATAGTTTTAGAAAATAGCAATTCGATTGAACACACTCAAGCATGCATGCACACACTCAAGCACGCACGCAACGCGGACTCACTCACTATAAATTCACTACAAAAATTTTTAATCAAATAGTTATATAAATGTACCTGGCTGACAATAAGATTCCCTTCAGTTGCCATTTTTTCCCATTGTTATGGAGAGTCCTTTCATAATTGTGAGATTTTAAGAAGGTAGGCTAACTGCTTTTAATCCCCGTGAAGATAGCGGCATTCCAGTTTCGAAGGTGCTGTCAAAACACTATTGTCAAAACATCATCATTATTTTTACGTGGACTGCTACGGTTTATTGCGTTCACTGTGCCAGCTTTTATTCCAAAAAACTGACTAAATTCAAGCCAGGCTGGCCTCTTCCGGGCTGTAGTGTCGCCACAAGACGGGCGCCACGCATAATTATAAAAAAAATGCATGTAAAATGCGTATGCGTACAGTACAGCGCCCTCTTCGTGTCATGGGCTCTATTACTGTGCGAAAGTCGGCGTAGGACGGGACTGGAACTGGCGCTTGTTGTCACATCCTTTCAAAAAACGTGCCTTATTCTTGGGGGGGGGGGGGGGGGGGTGCGTGCACTTGTGTTTGTGCGTTTTCTTGTGTGTGCATGTGGCGGCAGCCCTGTACTTAGCTGTGGTGCATCATATTATCGTATGTTATCAAGAGAGAGAGAGAGAGAGAGAGAGAGAGAGAGAGAGAGACAAGGCAAGGCAAGGCAAGGCAAGGCAAAATTCTTTTATTCGAGGATAATAGATAAGCACTCATGTGCTTTTTTACATCCAGTCCCCGCCCTTTTCAGGGGAAAAACATCAAGATAAAAAGATACTAAACAGTAAACTATATGCAGTACCAAACAACATAAAGGAATAAGGACATTATACATAATAAGATAATAAAAATGCACACTTTCAGAAGACGAAAATCAGAAGCCACAATAGAATGATTTTGATTATAAAAGAAAAGAGAGACGTTAATAGATAAAGAGCAACCAAAGAAACATAATGAAATAAACAACTTAGCAACCAAGAAAAGTCCACCCAAAAATACTTAGCTACAACATTGTTACAACTCATAACAACAAAATGAACTCAGAAGGAACTAAAGATAATACAATGATTATAATGATGACGATAAGAATAATATCAACAATAGTGATAATAGTATGATAATAATACACGTAAAACTCACTCCTACACGTAGGTTACACACACACACACACACGCACGCACGCACGCACGCACGCACGCACGCACGCACCACACACACACACACACACACACACACAACATACATACATACATACATACATACATACATACATACATACATACATACATACATACATACATACATACATACATACATACATACATACATACATACATACATGCATATACGCAACTCACTCACGCATGCACGCTCGCAGGCAAATGCACATACAAATCACACACACACACACACACACACACACAAATGCACACACACACACACACACACACACACACACACACACACACACACACACACACACACACACATACACACACACACTTACTCACACTTATATTTATAAGCACATATCCGCAGGCGCACATGTACTTGAGGTGGTAGGTTTTTTGTTGTTTTTTTTTTCTTTAAAAAAAAAAAAAAAAAAAAAAAAAAAAAAAATTGTCATAGAAAAAAGAAGAATGATACAAGTCAAACAATCATATCAGGTGACAATATTATCATTTCTTTTACATTCATACTTCATATAAAAAAGAAGAAACAAAAGCAAACAGCAAAGTTAAAACAGAAAAAAAAAACAAGAACAAAACATCAAAAACTTGAGGTAGGACCTATCAACAACAACAACAAAAGTCATGCAAATCATAATATTTTAATACAAAGGGAGACGACAAATAAAAACAATTATCCACCCCCCCCCCCCCCCACACACCACACACACAACACCCAAACACACTCAACACACACACACACACACACACACACACACACACACACACACACACACACACACACACACACACACACACACACACACACACCACAAAGTTCGCGCTCATGTCATCAATAAACTTCATTTTAAAGGAAGTATATGCCTAATTTTATCAAGTCATGTAACGGAACACAAAAGAATCCATCCGTTGTAAGGCATATATATTAAAACATACATATTCTAATACCTGAATCTTATGATTATGTATTTATGGTCATAGAAATCACGTTCATAACCATTTTGTAATCATAATGAACATAATTATTCAGCTTACTTGAGAATTAAAAAATTATACAAAATCAACTGCATTCAACACGTGATTATTAAATAATACAAAAAGTGAATAAAGTATTTCTCAATATGGATGATAACATGTTTAGGCAAAGAGAGAGAGAGAGAGAGAGAGAGAGAGAGAGAGAGAGAGAGAGAGAGAGAGAGAGAGAGAGAGAGAGAGAGAGAGAGAGAGAGAGAGAGGAGAGAGAGAGAGAGAGTACACAGTACATTTTTATCCAGGTATTGTTGCGCACAATTTTCAACTGACCAATAATATCATCACTTAACACTCCCTATCTTTTACTTATGCATATATAGAGAATATACCATATGATAAATGTGACATGAAAATAAAATATTAAAAATTTACTCTTTGAAATCAGTTACAAGTGCACAAAGATAAAATACATATAAGATACATTTAAACACACCACACACACACACACACACACACACACACACACACACAACACACACACACACACACACACACACACACACACACACACACACACCACACACACACACACACACAGAAGAAGAGAGAGAAAGGGGGAGAATTATATATATCCAACAGGATGAGTACTGGTTCATTAGTTTTGATGCATCAAGTGCATTAGGTGATTTTTGAAGGTCGACAATGATTGGTGCTGTTTAATTGAATCGGGAAGGGAGTTCCACAGTACAGGGCCTGAGTATAGAAAACTGGACTTGAACAAGTCTATTCTTGGGATTGGGATACTTGGCTTTTCAGTATTTCTGGAACGATTCATTGGGAATTTATCTCTTAAGGATGTGGGGACAGCTCCTGCCATTATCTTAAACATCAGGATGCCCTTGTTATATTTTAGTCTTTGTTGTAGGGGGAGAATACTTAACTGAGTATAATCCACGTCAAGTAATGTTGTTTTCTTCAGGAGGATAAGTTTGAGAGCACGTTTATACAGACTTGATAAGGGTTTCATAGTGTTTGCACTGGCAGAATCCCATAGGGTTGAGGCATAGTCTATTGAGGATTGTATATAAGCTTGAAAGAATAATTTCCTTGAATGGTAGTCAAGGAAGTGTTTAATTTTAGTCAACTGGTATACTCTTTGGGACAAGTATTTGCATAGGTGAGATATGTGGTAGATCCAGCTGACATTTTCATCAATTGTCACTCCTAGAACTTTGTGATGAGAGGTTTGTTCGATTGCTTCCTTTTTTATATGTATTGGAAACTGATTATGAGGTAAATTTTGTCGCTTTTGTCTGGTGGTGATAAGCATGCATTTTGTTTTTTGGGGGTGAATAGACATGTGGTTCAGATCTGTCCATTTGACAAGATCATTACAGCTTTGTTGTAATATGGTTGCAAGAGAGTCAATGTCATTATGGCTTGTATGTATGGTTGTGTCATCAGCAAATAGTTCACATTTGGATGCAATATGTAGAGGAAGGTCATTTATGTATAAAGAAAAGAGAATTGGTCCTAGTATAGATCCCTGTGGTACTCCATAATGAATGGGTTTTAGATTGGATGTGGATGTAGTTGTTGAAACACACTGTTGTCTGTTCTTGAGATAAGAAGCAAGTAGTTCTAGACTATTTGACGATATATTGTACAGGTCTAGCTTTCTGATGAGAAGTGTGTGGTCAATTGTATCAAATGCTTTTTTGAAATCTACAAATAATACTCCCAAAATTTATTTTCATTAATGTTTGTTAGCCAATTGTCTATGAGACAAGTCAGTGCAGTATGACATGAGTGATTTTGTCTGAATCCTGACTGATTAGGGTGGAGTAGGTTGTTAGTTTCTATATGACTGACTAAGTGTTTATTTATATGTTTTTCCAGGGGTTTTGAAAGAAGGGATATAATAGAGATTGGCCTATAATTTGAGGGATCTGAAGTGTCACCAGATTTGTAGATGGGGATCACTTTAGCAGTTTTGAAGGCATTGGGAAAATAGTTCTTTTCAAGACATTGGTTATATATATATGTGAGAGTGTCTGTGATAACTGGAGCTGAAAGTTTTAGAATTCTGCTGTCTATTCCATCAAGACCTCGTGTCCTTGACTGTTTGAGGTGAATCATGTAATTATGGACCTCAAAAACAGAGATAAATGGTATGTGGAGTTTTGAGGGAATATGCTTTTCTTGGCAGTATTGTTTTAATGTGTTTAGGTTATTGGATTTTGAATTGTCATTGCTAACAACATTAGTAGAAACGTTTATGAAGTGATTGTTGAGTTGTTCAGCAGTAACATCTTTGATTACATTTGATTTGGAAGATGATTGTTTGTTTGTTATTTGATTAATGGCCCTCCAAATGATTTTTGAGTTTTGTTTGGAAGATAGTAAATCTTGGAAATATTTCTTTTTTTCTCGACGTTTCTGTGAGTTTATGGCGTTTCGTAATCTTTTTGACTCTTCATGGTATTTATGTTTTTTTAAGAAATCTCTAAGATAGCATGCTTCTTCTAGTTCTTTTGTGAGCCAAGGCGGTTTGGGGACATGTTTGACCCTTATGGTTTTAAGTGGAGCATGTTTATTGTAAATTTCAGTGAAAGTTTTTATCCAAAACTCGATGGCTGAGTCTGGATCAGTAATGTTGAATGTTTCTGAGAGCATCGAGTTACTTAGTTCAAGAAGGAAAAGCTTTTCATTAAATTTTGCAAAGGAACGATATGTTATGTTTTTATGGCCAGGTTTGGGAATTTTTGTTCCTTTTTTTGACCATGTAGTACATACTGGGTAGTGATCACTGCAGTTATAGACAGGGACACATGTTTCTATGATGTTTTTAGGATTTGATACATAGATGTGATCAATTATTGTGCTTGAGTTTTGTGTGACTCTCGTGGGTAAACTAACTAGTTGGTGAAGGTTGAATGAATTAGTAATTTGTGTCCATGCATTATTTACTTTTGTTAGATCAATATTAAAATCACCTAGTAGTATAACTTCCCTGGATTCTAATAAGACTGCGTTCATCATTGCATCAAACTTGTCAATCCATTTTTTTCTTTCTGCTGGATTCCTATAGCAGAATCCCATTGCAATAGGTGGTGAACCTTTTATTGACACTTCAAACCAGACAGATTCTACATCATAATGTTCTAGATGGATGAGACGCTTGAATGTTATAGATTCACTGATGTATATGATGATTCCTGTTTCTTTTTGCTTTTGTGGATCCTTTCGTATGAATTTGTATCCAGGGATATATAAATCAGTGTCAACTATGTGCTTCGAAAGTCTTGATTCGGATAACCCTAGTATGTGAAATGGTTTGCCATGGTTTCTAATAAGTGTTGATATGTCGTCAATTTTATTAACTGCGTGATTTACGTTTAAGTGGCAAATTCGTAGACCTTCCTTAGAGGGCCACATGTTGTGTCTTGAATGCATCAATGTGTGTTGGTTTTAGCTGTAAATGTGTGTGTTAGAGAGAGGGGGGGGGAGATAATAAGTAAGAAAAAAACAATCAAAACAGCAACTGGAAATAACCCCCCCAAATATAGATAGGTAAAGTGATTCAACTACTCAAAATTGACAATACAGAAATCAAGTCTGAGCTGATATGGATGGCAACAGCTACTTCAAGTCAAACAAATTTGACAGTAAAATTGGAAGTATCAACACACTTCAGTGAGTAAAAAGAAAACAAAATGAAGCAAACAAATTGGAAGACACCAGAAAAGAATCATGGGGAAATTGATTAAAAATAAGCAAAACTGAGAAACAATACAGATTCAGAAGTCTGAGCTGGTATGAATCACAACAGCTGCTTCAAAGTCAAACACACTCCTCAGTAGAATTAGAAGTTTCAACACAGTCGCGTCACTTTTAGAGTCTCTTAGCGATGTGCTTCTAAAGGCAGGTGTCCAAAGAGAGGCAGTATTGCAACTGCCTACAATAATTACTGAGGCGTGTCTGATGACGTCAGCAGTTAGGCAATTCAGGAAACAGTCCACTCACTACTCAGTGGTCACACACTTCACTGTCAGCGCTTTTGTCACAATAATGACAGATCTGTAGTGTTGGTCAGGTGTTTACACAGGTAGGAAGACGTACACTTCACTGTCACACTTCACTGACACACTTCACTGTCAGCGCTTTTGTCACAATAATGACGAGATCTGTAGTGTTGGTCAGGTGTTTACACAGGTAGGAAGAGGGGAAAATCCTGGTGTGAGTTCTTCTGCTATACAGCATTCAATGTCTCTGACTATGGGCACTTTTCGCAGTACAAGTTCAGTGAATGACAGAATAAGCAAATGAAACCACAAAACTAGAACAGTATAATGTAATAAAAGAGGGTTGGTTTTTTTTACCAAGTACACAGTACACAGAAGTACACCCCAATTATGTTATATAACTTATAATGAAATCAAGGGTTAGATTAAGTAGAAAAAAATGAGGTGATATTTCCACACTTCCAAGAGAGAGAGAGAGAGAGAGAGAGAGAGAGAGAGAGAGAGGGGCTATGCATCAGATCTTGTATCCATACTCCACACTGTAAACACACAATCATTCATGACTGTAACTGTGAACAAAGGCCTTGGTCGAGTTTCAGTTTTTATTTTCAGACTTCTTTTGCATCATATTTCATCATCATTTTGGTTTCATTTCAGCTGCAAGCCGGCTACCCAACCCTAACTCCAGCTTTTCTTTGGGGGCTGAAGGGGCTGGGTTCACAAAAACTAAAAGTGCTGTCAACAAAACCACACACATGCTTAACCATTTTCTACTTTTATATAAGCCGGGATTCATAACAGCACAAAGGTAACAGCAAGAAGAAAGGCTGAATAAAAAAAGAAAAACACAACCTGTACAGCACTATCATTGCAACGATCTGCTAGAATACATCATTTCACATTTTTACACTGAAATTTAGGAATACACACATCTAAAATGAAAACCCTTATTTCGCAGAAATTTAGCACAAAGGTTGGACAAATGACGAAAACGTAGACACTAAAGCATGCAGCAATGATCACTGATCAATGTCACATCTTTCACTTCAGCCTTGCCAACATAGCTGGAGTTTATCTATGGGGCCTCAACTTCTTTTTCCTCTTTCTTTCCTTTAACAATCTGCCTCCAGCATTCTTTAGGGGTGTACGGTCACTTTGGTTTGTGTGTTGGGGGGGGGGGGGGGGGGGGGGGGGGGGGGGGAGAGGGGTAGATTTGCATTGTCGGGCCTCCAAACTTTCTTTTTGCCCACTTTTTCCTTTTCGGATTTTACCAAAAATGCCAGAGTACATTTGGGCTGACAACAGAAATCAAAGCCGACTGCTGGGAGAGATGCAGATGAAGTAGTCTATCAATGGGCTGGGAGTGCTATGACCTGGGTAATGGGCATATCTCTGACCTACAGCCAAGCAAAAGACAAGGAAATAAGGTAACAGAATGCACCAATTCAAGGTCCCTGCTATATATCATACATAGAGTGAAACGCTACATGGTTTTCCTATATCACATTTTGTGAAATAAAGATGAAAATATCTGTTCTAAAACAAGGTTGTTATACAAGATAAACACAACCTTGTTTATATTGAAATCCTTCACCTCCATCCTTTCCAAAATCATGACAAATATTGAGTCAATGCTGCTTAGAGCTGACAGTCTAGCAAGTTAACAGATTTCTTTAAACCATACAGACAGAAAATTAAAATTCCTGTATTTCACTATGTACTATTCTTAATTCCTGACAAAACACAACACAACACAACACACACACACCCGCGTGCCGTCCCCTCCCCCTCCCCCACGCGTTGACAAATGTGGTATACAATTCTAAAGCGCTTTGCTTCCAGCAATTAATCCTACACAAAGTCTCTCTCACTCACACTTTCTCTCTCTCTCGACTTGAGCATTCTACCCCTGCTGTATAATAATAATAATAATAATAATAATAATAATAATAATAATAATAATAATAATAACAACAATAACAATAACAATAATAGTAATAGTATAGTTATAGTAATAATAATAATAATAATAATAATTATTATTATTATTATTATTATTATTATTATTATTATTATTATTCAATAATAATGATGATGACGGTGATGATGATGATACTGAGAATGATGATGATGATACTGATGATAATGATGGTGATACTGATGATGATGATGATGCTGATGATGACGATGACTACGACGGCGGCGACGATGATAATCAAGATAACGATATCGATGACCGAGATGATAAAGATAATGCTGATAAATATAGAGATGATGATAACGGTGATAACAATAATGATAACGATAATGATGATAATGATCATAACGATAATGATACTGATTAGAACGATGATAATAATGACGACGATAATGATGATAATGATGATAATGATGATGATAATGATAAAAATAATGGCTAATAATGGGTAATGATGGATGATAGATAATGATAACGAATGACGATAATGACGGATAATGATAATGATGATAATGGACGATGACGATGGATAAAGATGGATAATGATGATAAGATGATAATGATGGATAATGCTAATGGTGGGTAATAATGATGATGGATAATGAGATTAACAGATAATGATGATAATGATCATAATGATGATGATGATGATGGATAATGATGATGATGATGATGATGATAATGATGACGATGATGATAATAATAATGATAATGATGATAATGACAAATATGATGATGATAGTGATAAAGATGATAAATGACGATAACGATAAAGATGATAACGGATGATAACGATAATGATGATAACAATAATGATGAAAATAGATGATGATGATAATGGTAATGATGAAAATGATCAAAATAATGATGGATGATGATGATAATGATGGAGAACAATGATAATGATGGGAGACCTATGATAATGATGGATAAGTATACTAATGATAATGATGGATAATGGTGATGTTGGGTAATAATAATGATGACATTGATGGATAATGGTGATAATGACGACAATGATGGATAATGATGATAATGAGGACAATGCTGGATAATGATGACAGTGATGGATAAAGATCATACAGACAATGATGGATAATGATGACAATGATGATAGATAATAACGATGGATAATGATGACAATAATGGATAATGATGGATAATGATGACAATGATGGATAATGATGACAATGATGATAGATAATAACGATGGATAATGATGATAATGATGACAATGATGGATAATTGGATAATATGATGGATGATGATGATGGATAATGAGTGATAATGATGGATGATGATGATAAAGATGACAATGATGATAACGATGGATTATGAGTGATAATGATGACAATGATAGATAATGATGGCAAGGATGAATAATAATGTTGGATAATGATGATGATGGAGTTATGATGGATAATGATTATGGATGATAATGATAGATAATAATGATGGCAATGATGGATAATGATGACAATGATGGATAATGATGACAATGATGGACGACGATGACGATGGATACTGACGACAAAGATGGATAACGACAATGATGGGTAATGATGATAATCATGATGATAATAAAAATGATGGATAATGATGACGATGGATAATTATGATAATGATGACAATGATGGGTAATTATGACGATGCATAGTGATGACAATGATGGAAAATGATGTCAATGATGGATACTGATGACGATGGATAATGATGAAAATAATGGATAATGACGAATGATGCATAATGATGGCAATGATGGATAATGATGCCGATAATAATGATGGATAGTGATTACAATGATGACAATGACAATGATGGATAATTATGGATAATGATGGATGATGGATAATGATGACAAGATAATGATAATGATGAAAATGAATGTAATGATGACAATGACGATGGACGATGACGATGGCGATGGCGATGATGATGATGGATAATGTTGACAATCATGACGGTGGACAAAGACAGATAATAACAAGATAATGATGATAACGATGGATAATGATGGATAATAATACTTATCAAAATGATGATAATGTTGGATAATATGTTGGATAATGACGATAATGATGGATAATGACAATGATGATAATGATAACGATGGATCATGATGATATGATAATAATGGATTAATTGATGATAATGATGACGATAATGATGCTTTATAATAATGATGGATAATGATGAACAATAAGGATGATGATTATGATGATGTGATGATGATGATGATGATGATGATGATGGTGGGATGGTGATGATGATGGATGGTGATTGATGGATGGTGATGGTGATGATGATAATGATAATAATAATAATAATAATAATAATAATAATAATAATTAATAATAATATAATACTACTATAATAATACTACTACTACTACTATATGATATGATAATATAAATAAATAAATTAAAAATTTTCTAAATGTTGACAAAATAATAATAATCACTCGCGCGCACACACACGTACATACAAGTACATACAAGTACATACACACGCACACACGCACACGCACACGCCACACCACAGACACACAGACACACAGACACCACTGTTCCTTCTAAAACTAGGACCCTTACCCCTGATTTGATTACACTTATTTCTAAAAAGGCTTTTCCCTTCAATCTAATCAAGCATACTTTCTAAAAGAAGCTACTTCTACCTTGCTTTTCAACTTTTTTTTTCTAAATGCTCCCCCCCCCCCCCCCCCCCCCACCTACCTCTGAACCTAACCACAAAGTTCCACTGCCTGCCCCTATAGCATACAATAAAATACGAGTATAATGCTTTTATCTCAAAATAAAAGCCCAAACAACCAAATACAACTAATAAAAAAAATCGACTTTGAATAATTATCTTAAAAATACGAATGCTTTATTATCTCTAAGACGATAAATTCATCCCCATCCTCTGTCACTACACCTTTTCCCATCCTTATGATATATACCACAACATTTTACCCCCACCCCTCCCCCACCCCTCCCCAGCATTCTTTCCCCTAACAATCTAGCATCCCTTCCCCTACCAACCCTAGCAGTAGTATCTATGATATTTTATCTGATATCCCCGAAGTCGGCATGTGGCTGTCTTAATGGGCAAAAGCGGCTGTGTATGCAAAAATATCACTGATGAAACTAAGAGCTCTAGCGAAAGAATTCTTTTTTAAATATATTGGTATTTATTATTTTTAAATGATTCAGTGTCTTTAAAATTTAATCACTACTGTCCGCGTGAGCTTTTTGTTTCGTTTTTGAAAGCACGGTGTTAAGCCGTTCTGTGCTATCCATTTATTTTCAAGAAATAAATGAATTTTATTCTATTCAACCCCTAAGAAAAAAGTGTGTAGCCAGTGTGTTAGCGTACACCATGTTGTCTACCTGCCTGTTGTGTCCACATGAGGAGGTTAAGGTGAAGGGTTAAGGGTTGAGGTTAGTGTTAAAATCAGTTTTAGTTAACAACAGGGAAGGGTTGTCTGTCAGATGGTCGGTCTGAATGTTAGAATGCATGTGGACACAATAGCCACATAGAAAAATGGTATGTAGCTATAGACACAGTGTTATTTATTTCGTGTTTACCATTCTACCGACCACAACAGCTATACGTATTTTGCAATGGTAAGGAGCTTTAAACCAGAGCCACCTATTATATCAAAAAGCTGAAGACATGCATTGGAATTCTGTGTCGGCGAAAATTCCAGTTCTGTTATCATTAAGATAAAAGTTCAGAATTAAAATACTCTGGACAAGTTGCATCGATTAAAAAAAAAAAGCCCGAAATTAAACAAAGCCGATTTTCGAAGTCGGAATGCAGCTACCTTAATGGTCGGTGAAAACGGTCGTGTATGCTCCACTCTTACTATTGGTGAACCTCGGTGCTCTAGTCTAGAAACAAAACAAAAAAAAAGAAATTAAGATTCTCTAGGCCTAAGCCAGCCCTCTTTTTCTGTCCCCACTGCTCTAGATGTGCATCACACCCCTCCTAAACACCCACTTCCCCTCCCTTCCCTCTCCTTCCAGCCCGATGTCTCCTTCCTACAATTATCCCCTTTACACACACACACACACACACACTACACACACACACACACACACACACACACCACACAACACACCAACACACACCAACACATAGACGTTAAAGCGCGCACACACACACACACACATACACACACACGCGCCGCGCGCGCGCGCACGCACGCGCGCCACCATAACACACCACACCACATATCTCCACATAAAATTAACACTAATATTTTGTGAAATAAGCTTATGAAATTTTAGACATCAACCCTGAATTCGGATTGCGGCTACCTTAAAGGTGGGCAAGAACAGTCCATATGCTAAAATCTTTGGTAAACCTCGGAGCTCTAGTTGAAGAAATTGGGGGGAGGGGGGAAAGGAGGTCTTTTACAACCTGATTGCAATAAAGGCAAAAACAGCAAATCATAAAAATCCAATCCAATCCAATCTTGAACTCCCCCATGAATAATTATTGAGGGGGAGCGGGGAGGGTGGGGGGCTATCACCTTGTGAAATTATTAGATCTCAAATTAAATCTGTGCAACTCTGTACAGATTTAAACCAAGGTTTTAAAAACCAACTCTACTAATGTTCCTTGTATCAACGCCCTGGTCAACCATAAGGGTTTTAACCCAGGACAGTCACAACATGTTTTTTCCTGGAGAAGCGCTCGGTGTAACCAGTCCGGTGACAGTTTTTGCTGGATACCTTAAAGTCCTTGTCCTTGACTGTAGCTCTGTCCTTGAAAGAGATGTCCTCAAAATAGCGTAACATCTGAAAAGAAGAGAAATACAGTTTTTAACTTGCATTGGGGGAAAATAAAGGCAGAAGAATGGACTGGGAAGGTAATAAAAATGATCAGAAAGAGGAATAATGGATAGTTTAATGAAAAAAGGAGTGATAGAAAAGGGAAAATTGTAATTTTGGCATGGCCATGGAGATTTGGTGTGTGTGTGTTGTGTGTGTGTGTGTGTGTGTGTGTGTGTGTGTGTGTGGTGTGTGTGTGTGTGTGTTGTGAATTTAACGTTTAAAAACCTTTTTGTTCCATAATTTCGAGGAAATGGAATAAGCACTCATGTGCTTTTTACATCCATCCCCTTGTTTATGAAGTTTGTGTACAATTTTGTTATCCGTTCCCACTGGCACGCAATGGCCTACTCTTCCGAAAAGCTGAAAGGCTTTTAACGTGTGTGCAAGGTATTCTCTCCTCCCTCTCCTCTCCTCCTCTCTTTTGTGTGTGTGTTTTATTTATTTGATTTTATTTATTTATTTATTTATTTATATTTATATCGAGGATAACAGAATAAGCACTCGTGTGCTTTTTTCATCCAGTCCCCGTGTGTATACAGTATGTGTAAATCTTGTCATTCTGTGTGTGTGTGCGTGTGCGGGGTGGGAAAATTCAGCTCCATTAAACTTGCATAGATATTCCTGGATATATCTTTTTGCAGCAATATCAAAGGATTGATTGATTAGAAGCTGTAGCCTTAATGACAACTGAAGATTAAGAAAAGAATATTTTAGATAAATGTGTGAATAATATTTTTTTCTTTTGATGATTGTTGCAACTAGAATAGTCTATTTAGATGAGAATACTACAAACCAAATGAAAAAATAAAAAGCTGATGACAGAGGGAATAGTCACTAAAGCTTTGTATTTGTATACCACTTTTAAATCACAGCAGATTTGTCTTGTGAAATTTGGAGCTGCTCTTCCTGGGAAGAGCTCGTTGCCACAAGAGCAGCGCCACCCATTTTTTCCTGTCTGCATGTGCATTTGTTCCCCTACAAGATGGCTTTTTTCTATAGAATTTTGCCAGGGACAACTCTCTTGTTACCCCGTGTTCTTTTATGTGCGCTAAATGGTGTAGTCACACGGTACCTCGGTTTATCACCTCATCCAAAACACTAGCACCCAGATCACTGCACACAGTTGTGGATGGGGAGAAAGGTTCGGACACAAAGCTGTTACCTGATCATGTGCTGGTAACCGACAAGTGGAGCTGGATGGCCTGTCTGTTCTTTGCCACTTGGTTCCTGTCCAGTTGTTCCTGTCAGCAGTTAAGAAATCAGTGACAGGGAAACTGTTGAATGTTATGTCATATGCTACGATAATTTTATCTTACAACTTTGAAGAATACAGTTCACGATTGTTCTTTACAAAGATTGAATTCATTTAAATTTGTGCTTTGTAGCCTTTTGATATAAAAATGCTTGGATCACATGACTTCAAAAACGAAATCACAATTATTCTTTGAAGACTTTTTTTTAGTGAATGGAAAATAGTCTGCATTATTCTTAAAGACATTATACCATTTCACGATTTGCTTTATAACCTAACTTTAAAATAATTTAATAACATTTTGTAACAGAAATTTAATGTTTGAAGACTCATCATATTGCATCTTTTGCTTTGACAAGCCGAACTAGTTATCAAAATGATTTGATGACATGTAGCAAGAGTATACAACTATTCTCTAAAGGCACTATTTACATTTAATCATTTGCTTAATTACCTAATAAAAATTTACTTGCAACTTTAAATTACAATCTAGATTCATAAACACTTTGGGGAAAGCTTTACAAAGTGTGCCTATTATCTCAATATTAAACTAATTGGATCATATCACTTAATATCACAAAACATTCACATTATATTTCATCTTTTGTTTTATCAGCGAATATGACAATTTAATTTCTGGCTTTAACCACACCACTCTTCCAAAGTAGCCCCCTTCACCCGTTCATGATGATTGAAAAAACCTGAGGCACCTGGTGGTTCCAGTCCCACAGCCCCTCACAGCAAGGCAGTCCTAATCACTACCATTCACAGTTCAGAGGAGTTTCTTGGCTGTATATGACATTTACCTGATCAGGATGGCGAGTTAATGGCCTGGTTTAGCAGTCCCTTCTACTTTGGATTGCACTGGAACTGTTGTGGCTCATATGGTACCTGGTTGAGTAGACAAAAAATCACATTTTGAAATAAGAGAAAAAAATCTAACATTAACAGCACATGATTTTTTTTTTCATATTAGTTGACCAGCTGCAATGGTGCAGTGGCTAACGCACTGATTCGGTAGTTTACGAGTTCAAATCTCATGAAAAGTATGTCTTTTTCAATCGCTTTTTTAAAACTTCATCCTTCTCCTACCTAGAGAAAAACCTACAAGCTTAATCTGGAGCCTGGAACCACAACTAGAGAGTGAACCACTTTACAGATGCAACACTGTGAAATGTTCAACACTGCACCAAAACCTAAATGGTGACCAATGTTGGTCGCATACACACAAAAAAATCACCTTTGGAGAACCTCAGAGCTCTAGCTGAGGAATGAGAAAAAGCACAGGCAGGAACAGCAGAGGATAGCAACAAATCTGACTGACAAAAGTACTAGACCAGAAAGTTCAGATCAATATAGAAGCAAAAATACAAATACCTTATCTAGCTTTCAGAAAACGCAGGTCAGGATGGCTGCCCTCACACATGTCAGATCACTGGCCCTTGATTGCAGACCCAGAGCCCCTGAAAGCGGTAAGTCATTAGTAGACTGAAAAACCTGGCTGTTTTATTGGCACATGTATTGTAACAATTTGATTTTCATCTTACAAACTCACCATGCTTCTTCACCAATTCAGTCAAATTTGAGTTCAGCTAGTTTATGGAGCTAGATATTCAAACATTATAATACAACCAGTTATTCTAATCAATTACACTAGGCATATATCTTTTTTTTTCCAAATAATTCCCAAACAGGGAGGCTTTTCTGTCAACACAATCTTGATACTCTCCCTTCCAGATTTAGAAGCTGCCATGTCTGCAGCAACACAAACCCTGCAAGATCTTTATACTTAAAATCCTGACTGACTTTCTTTTAAAAGAAATTGAACTTGATTCTCCTGAACATAAGACAGGAAAAAAAGGATATTGTGCGAAAAAATATACAGAAACTAAAGACAAACAAAATATACATATTTTAAAATGAAAAACTAAAATCGGAATAAACGATACCCGAATCCTGTATAACATCACTGCAGTCTAACCTGCAGCTGCACACTACTTACAGATGCCAGGATTTCATGCAGCAGATGACTCCAAGGTGATGATCAGCAGAACTTGGCACCACTGTTGAGTCTTCAGGATGATCCACATAATGACTCACCACCAGGTTAGGACCCATGTTTGTTTTTTTTTATCATTATTATTTTTCATTTATTTATTCTTTTATATCGAGGATAATGGGATAAGCACACTTGTGCTTTTTTACATCCAGTCCCCGTGTGTATGCAGTTTTGTAAATGTCATCTGTTCCCACCGGCACACGATGGCCTACTCTTACGAAAAGCGGAACAGGATTTAACATGTGCGCAAAATGTTCTGCGTGCGTTCACACGCGGGACTTCGGTTTATAGTCTCTTCCGAAGGACTTTTAGGGGAGAGTGGAGTCAGCACTCATGTCAACTCCAGGAGAAAAATCTCCTCGAACGGAGTCAGCACCGATTAACTCCAACGGGATCGAACCCGGGTCGTCAAATTGCCAGCCCAATGTTCTGACCACTAGGCTATCCCTATCCCGTCCCGTGTATTAATATAATTAGTAAAGGAGGGGAATGACAAGGAAACGCCTTAAGAATGGAAGGAATGACCAGTTCACAACATCTCATAAAACCTGTCTCAAAGCCGTGTAGGTGGTGACATTAGCAAAGAAACCTATCAGAAACGGAAGGGGATAACCAAGTCACAATACCTCATGAAAACCGTCTTAAAGCTTCAGTTATTTTCAGACATTATATGGAAACTTATCAGAAGTGGAAGAGAATGACAGTCGCGATACCTCATGAAAACCGCATAAAAGCCGTTATGGGTGGGGACATTTTCAGAACTAAGGAAACCTATCAAAAATGGAAAAAAAAAATGACCAAGTCACAATGCCTCATGACCCTGGTCTCTAAGCCATAGTAGGGGGAGGTGGTGTTTTCGGATAAGATAGATCACTGTCACCCATATTGCTCTCAGATTTCTTGCTCGATTTTTCACTATTTTATTGAAACTTCTTATTTAGGTTTTAGTTGTCCATTTTATTTTGTTTTATTTTATTTCGTTTTATTTTATTTTTTGTTTAGTTTTAATTAATTTTAATGTAGACTGCGCCTTACTTTATATTCATTTTATTTTGTTTTGTTTTATTTTATTTTAACTTTAGAATAAACCCTACTTTTTGTTTTATCTTTGTCATTTTACATTTGCTAGATTTTATTCTAGGTTTATGATATTTTCTCTATTTTTAAGCTAAGTTTTAGTTGATACTAATGTTTTATTTGAGCAAGGAATACTGATTGCAATCGGAAGGTGCCCAGTGATCATTTAAAGACAACTGACAGGGAAGCTCTAACAAAGACTTAACCAAACCTTGACACAAAGGCTGAAACATGGCCACAAAGGCTGAAACATGGCCACAAAGACAAACATGGACATCAAGACTGAAACATGGACACAAAGACTGAAACAGACAAAGACTGAAAGCCAGACAAAAAATAAACCTGAACACAAAGACAAAACCAGACAAAGACTAAAACCTGGGCACAAAGACAAAGTCAGACACAAAGACTGGAAGCTGGACACAAGAGTGAAACTACTAAACACTACTAAACACAAATACTGGAACCAAAGCCGGACACACACTGAAGCCTGGATACAAAGACAGTCACCCGGACACAAAGACTGATACCTGGACACAAACTCACACCTGGATACAAAGACAGACACCTGGACACAAACTCACACCTGGACACGAAGACTGACACCTGGACACATTGACATCTGGACAAAAAAGACTGACACCTGGACACAAAGACTGACACCTGGACACATTGACATCTGGACAAAAAGACTGACACCTGGACACAAAGACTGACACCTGGACACAAAGACTGACACCTAAGCCAGACACAAAAAAAAGAAACTCAAAGCCAGGACACCGAGTATGAAGGGGCAAAGTCTGACCAGATCAAAGGGAAAATTTTCTACGAGTTAAATCTGCCAATCAGCTGAGCAAGGAAGCAGCTAACTGCCTGACAACTGGGGGACAGAGGGACGGGGGGGGGGGGGGGGGGGGGGGGGGGGGGGGGGACGGGATAGCCTTGTGGTCAGAACATTGCGCTGACAATTTGACGATCCGGGTTCGATTCCCGTTGGAGGGGACTTTATCCTCTGGAGTTAATCAGTGCTGACTCCACTTCCCCAAAAAGTCTTTCGGGTCTATAAACCGAGGCCCCGTGTGCGAACGCACACAGAACATCTTGCACACACGTTAAATCTTGTTCCGCTTTTCGTAAAGTAGGACATCGCGTACCGGTGAGAACAGATGACAAGATTTACAAAACTGCATACACACTGGGACAGGATATAAAAATGCATATAAGTGCTTATTCCATCATCCTTGATATAAAAGAATAAATGAATAAATAAATAAAATAAATGCAACTGGCAAACTTTGCATTTATGAAAACCTCAATGATGAATGCCTAGCTAAACTGGTGCAAAATGGAGTCCACAACGAAAAACTGAAGGATTGGGGACAGCACACAATCCTGTTTTGAAGGTGAAGTAGTGACCCCAAGAGAGCAAAACTCTGATCCCGAATTTTGTTGAAATTTTCCTCTTGTTATCCATTCCCTCCCTTGTATTACTAAACATGGGCCTAACAGGGCAAACTCATTGTGAATCATAGTGTGGCATCGAGGTGTTTGTAGGTCGAAGATTGCTGCAAAGTTTCTGAAAATACACACGAAACATTGTGTGCGATAGGCATATGCAAGTCTAGTTGAAGGAGAGAAAGGGTGGGAGAGAGGGACGGAGATGGAGCGAGAGAGAGAGAGAGACAGCGGAGAGCGAGAGCAATGGAGCGAGCGAGCGAGCGAGAGAGAGAGAGAGAGTGAGAGAAGAGAAGGGGGTAGGGAAAGATAAGAGAGAGAGGATGGAAAGAGGGAGTGAGGAGCGAGCGAGCGAGCGAGAGAGAGAGAGAGAGTGAGAGAGAGAGAGAAGGGGGTAGGGAAAGATAAGAGAGAGAGGATGGAAAGAGGGAGTGAGGAGCGAGTGAGCGAGAGAGAGAGAGAGAGAGAGGGGTGGGGGGGAATGGAAAGAGGGAGTGAGAGAGAGACAGACAGAGAGACACAGAGAAGAGAGAGAGTGTGTGTGTGTGTGTGTGCGCGCACGGGCGTGCGCATGTGTGTGTGTGCGCGCGCATGCATTTTTAAAAGAAATAAAATCACAGGAGAGAGAGCACACGGAAATGTGACCACCATCCACCCACCCCCCATGATAATGATGTAAACATTTTTCCACAACATGAAATACTAATTCCCCCCCCCCCCCCCCCCTCCACTATAATTTTCAATATGTTCATTTCAAAATAGTGAAAGAGAATGAAAGAGAAAGAGAGAGAGAAAGAGGAGAGAGAGAAGAGAGAGAGAGAGAGAGAGAGAGAGAGAGAGAGAGAGAGAGAGAGAGAGAGAGAGAGAGAGAGAGAGAGAGAGAGAGAGAGAGAGAGAGAGGAGATGAGATGAGTGAAAGAGGGATAAGGGGGGAGGGGGTAAAGAAGAGAAAGATACACAAAGTAAAAATCATACACGAAGTACAAAAGCAAGGAAAAGGGTCAGAACGGAATTTTAAAAAAAACACACAGAAAAAAGGAAAAGAATAACTAAAGACAAAAGGCAGTAGAAAAAAAACAAGCGAGAAACAAAGTCTTGAAAAAAGAACAAAAGTAGGCACACAAACAGAAAAAAAATACAACAAAGCAAACACATGCTCACTGGTGTGATTAAACATCCTCAAAGTCGGAATGCAGCTACCTTCAGGGTGGGCAAAAGAGGGGCATACAAAAATCTCACTGTTGTTGTGAACCTTTCCTTTTTTATTCATTTATATCGAGGATAATGGGATAAGCACTCATGTGCTTTTTTTCATCCAGTCCTCGTGTGTATGCAGTTGTGTAAATATCTGTTCCTACCGGCACACAATGGCCTACTCTTACGAAAAGCGGAACAGGATTAACGTGTGCGCAAGATGTTCTGCGTGTGTTCGCACACGGGCCTCGGTTTACAGTCTCATCCGAAAGACTTTTGGGGAGAGTAGATTCAGCACTGATGTTATCTTAAGGTAAAAATCCCCTCCAACGGGAATCGAACTCGGGTCGTCAAATAGCGAGTGCAATGTTCTGACCACTAGGCTATCCCGTCCCCCAGAGTACTAGCCAACAATCGAACAAAAAAAGAGGTCATGTACCTTCCCATCCTATATAAAGTAATCATCACCGTGGAGGGAACGAACAGAACACTTCCCATGTGGGGATATGGAGGGGGGGGGGGGCTCAGTATAAATAGCCTCCCTTTCTTCTGAAAATCCTGGAAACGTGTGTGTGTGCATGTGACGCAGGGTATTGTCGACTTTAAGATACTGTGTTGCTTTTTACTTTTTCTTTTGTTTAACAATGCATGCTGTGTAATTGTAATTTTAGAATGCCACTCAATTTCTCAAGTTGACACATTAAAGTATTCTTGAGTCTTGATTCTTGTGCTAGCAATTCCTTTCTATTCCTCCATTTTGGCCTTGTTCGTTTTTCCCTGTCACCTTGTTTGGTTTTTACCTTTTTGGTCCATTTTTCTGATGTTTTATCTAGAAATACTTAAACTATAACAACTCTCTCCCACACTGAAACTAATTGTGCTGGGGCTTGCTTGCTGGGTGCTTAATGGCAGGGTAACACTTTTTCCCTCATATGACAAACAGCAATACTTGGTATCTGAGCTTCCACGAAGAAATAGAAAAAAAAACTGCTGCATACTGACCATCATCTATGTCACTTTTCTTTTTGTATCACAATACAGTATTCTGCAATTCTTCCTGTGCTTCATGACTTTCTCATACTTGAAAAAAAAAGAAAAAATCATCGCCATTCACAGTCAAGAAAACTTACCTGTAGGTTCAGGTCAAAATGGCGGAGCAGCCACAACGCACACACAGAGTCTTGTGCAGTGGTGGCCTCCAGTTTGTCGACTGTTCAATGCCAGTGAGAGGAGGGCTCAGGCTGTAAAGCAACTCAGTTCCCAGCATTCCCCTCTATGGGTGAACAAGGTCATTTTGCGCGTGCTTCACGGAACAGCTACAGCATTGACAGCAAGAAAATGTTAACATAGGAGAGTTCAACTCTCTCTCTCTCTCTCTCTCTCTCTCTCTCTCTCTCTCTCTCTCTCTCTCTCTCTCTCTCTCTCTCTCTCTCTCTCTCTCTATATATCTCTCTCTCTCTCTCTCTCTCTCTCTCTCTCTCTCTCTCTATATATATATATATATATATATATATATATATATATATATCTGTATAGATATTATTCAATCATTAAAATTTTCAATCAATCACTTTCTCAGTATAAAAAGTGTTATTCAATCAATCAATCAATGAAACAATCAACCAATCAATCTCTGTCTGACTCTCAGGAGTGGATGGAAGAAAAGTATGTTAATGCTTATTTGTCATCTTTGGAAATATTGATCAACAATCAATATATTAACCAATCAACGAATCAATCAACAATCAGCCAATCAATTAATCAATCAATCAACCTTCTGCTAGTCCTTGTTCATAATACCCACGCACTCACACGTATTCAAACCTTTCCTTATCTTTCAGAACAAAAACGTATCTTTAGTTTAGAATACTTTAAATAAACAAGCTTTCACTTTCAAGGATTTTCAAGGAGGAGTTCATCACAGGTTGTCTACTTGATCATTTTCATCAGTACTGAAGGTCTTGGATGTAATATTCTTTTTTTTTAATCCAAAATCGCAAATACGGAATTCCGTGAAAACGAAAGAAGTGGATGGGTGGTCTAGATGGTAACGCGCCTGGCCTTGAAAGCAAAAAGTCCGGGTCTGAGTGTGTTGTGGTTTGTACCCCGTTTGGACCCAAAACTTTTTCCCCATTCATTAGGCCCTGAGTGGTGGTCTGGGCGCTAGTCTTTCGGATGAGACGATAAACCGAGGTCCCGTGTGTTACACATCACTATTTAGCGCACGTAAAAGAACCCACGGCAACAAGGGGCTGACCCTGGCAAACTTCTGTAGAAAAAAGCCACTCTGATAAGAAAACAAATACAGTTGCATGCAGGAAAAAGAAAAAAAAAGGTAGGTGCTGCACATGTCGCGACGCGCTCTCCCCGGGGAGAGCAGCCCGAATTTCATGCAGAAAAATCTGCTGTGACATTAAGTGTTACAAAATACAAAAAAAAAATACAAAATCACCCATGATGTAAACACACACACACACACACACACACACACACACACACACACACACACACACACACACACACACACACACACACACAAAGCTGTCAGGATCTAATATCAGATCACCACACCAGCAGATGGGTACTCCTAGATAAGATATATTAATACATATTTATGACTGTATAAACGTGGGTCATACCTCATTTATAATAACAATAACATCAGTGACCCTGCCATCTCCCCACCTCATGCACACATTATACTGATTTCAGTTACAACTGAAAAAATGAAAAAGCCTTCCTAGCTTTCCTTTCATCTGTTGAATGGATGGTGGTCTAGAGGTAACGGGCCTGCCAAAGAATGTGAAAAGTCCGGTGTCGGAAGTGTGCGGTGGTTTGACCCCCGTTCAGGCCCTAAACTTTCCCCACATCCATTAGACCATGAATGGTGGTCTGGGTGCTAGTCTTTCAGATGAGTCGATGAACTGAGGTCCTATGTCTTAAAAAATATTTAGCTCACGTAAATGAATCCACGGCAACAAGAGTTGTCCCTGGCAAAATTGAATAGAAAACAGCCACTCTGGTAGGGAAGCCAATACTGCTGCAGACGGGGAAAGAAAAAAAAAGGGGTGGCACTGCGCTCGTGGTGACGCGCTCTCCCCAGGGAGAGTAGCCCAGAGCTTCACACAGAGAAATGTGCCGTGGCTTAAAGTGGTGTGAAAGTGTAAAAAGGGTAACAATAAAGCCCAACTACAAACACGTTCAAGTGAAACAGAAAAGGAGGAGGCGTAAAGGAAAGATCACTGTACACGTTTACCAATCGTCTTCTAAACCACTTTATGTCACAGCAGATTTCTTTGCGTGAAATTCGGGCTGCTCTCCGGGAAGAGGCGTTGCCACAAGTACAGTGCCTACCCATTATTTATTTTGTTTTTCCTGTCTGCAGGTGTATTTGTTTACCCTATCAGAGTGGCTTTTTTTTCTACAGAGTTTTGCCAGGGACAAGCCTCTTGCTGCCGTGGGTTCTTTCACGTGCGCTAAATAATGATGCGTAACACACGGGACCTCGGTTTATTGCCTCATCCGAAAGACCACCACTCATGATCTAATGGATGGAGGAAAAGTTTTGGGCCCAAACGGGATTTGAACCACCGCACACTTTGACCCGGACTTTTCGCTTTCTAGGCCAGGCGCACTACCTCTAGACAACCGAAACACTTAATAATTTATGAAATAATTATACTTTTAGATGCGTTTGAAACAGATCTTTGTTTTTGGTAAGTGTCAAAGTTTTGGAACCCTATCCTAAATACAAGAAGCTCGATTTGTATAGTTTGTTTCTGGGTCTCGGAAATAAAAGCAAGTGGTTGTGTCTATGCTTGTTATTTTGCTTAAACATTTGATTATCTAAGGATGTGCAATAACTAGGCTTTGATCTGCATTAAAGAGAATCAGCTTCTCCCTTTCTATCCTAAATTGTTCGTTTGCACTATGGGTTAAGATAGCTTATGAAGTTTATCTCTGATTCAGTATCTTATTTTACCTAAGGAAGTTTAATTCTTTCTTATACAGGGAGCTTGTTTGTCCTACACTTAAAGAGAATGTATTAATCCAATGCACTGTGCGTGTGCGTGCGTGCGTGCATGCATGCTTGCGTGCGTGCGTGCACACAAGCGCAGCGTGGGCTACCTCCTTTTAGATCTACCAGCGTGGCAGATAAAACAGCAGTGGCAGATAAAACAGCACGGGTTTGTTCTCAAATTCAAATTCAGAAAGCGGGGGGGGGGGGGGGGGGGAGGAGGAGCAGCCCACGCTTATTTTCAAACAAGGTGCTGCCTTGCTGTGATTGGTGTCTGAATTGACACTGACGACAGCAGTTGGGAATGTGACCCCATTCTGTGAAGGAGAAGTTGGTGGCAGTTTGCTTAAGTGTCTGCTAAAGTCTCTGTACAATGTCGGATATCAAATGGACAGATCTCCCAGTGGGCATAAAGGTGGGGGGGGGGGGGGTGGAGTATCAATATAGATAGCATCACTACTTTCTGGAAGTTTTCTGCTTATTCTCTTGTGATGGTACCGAGAGGTAAGGAATAGACAGGTTAGGGAAGGAGCGGAACAACAATTCTAAAGCAACAATTCTCAAGCAACGAGTTGGGCAACAGAAGACTCAGGGGAAGACGGTAGCTGACTGGTCATTCTTTATTTGTTACTCAGCATTCAGGTACAGGCGAAGACCGTCTTATGAAGAAGACAAAACCTCTAACTTGAGGATGCTTATTTAAAGATACAAAGTGTCTCGCAATTTACAGGTGTCAGAAAACAGTAGTACTGCACATCAATAAAATTACATGGAATATTATCTAATCAAGTCTCCCGTCGCGCTAAGTCTAGCACACTACATCTCGCATACAAACAATATTATTTACAAAATCTCTTACTCATTCACACACACACACACACACACGCGCGTGCGCGCACACACACACATGCATACACACATGGGAGATAACTCCCCGTCGCGCTGTCTCACACGCTAGCTCTACCGGTACTAAATCTACTGCGCCTGGCTACACTCTTTTCAAATTCTCATTTCTATCTCACTCATTGCTTCTGCCTTGGTCCATTAGACAAGAGTCTATTGTCTGCCTTCTTGGTCCATTTGCCTGCGTTTTTAGCAAAAAGACTTTAAAGATTACAGTTCTCTCCTACGCTGTAGAGGAATGCACTGGGCCTGACTTGTGAGGTGCTTCACAGCAGCACTTGACATGTTTTGCTATTACGATAGACTTTGCTGCCACTGTGTGAGCATTCAAAAAAACAAAACAGTGGGGGGAGGGAGGGGGAGTGGTAAAAAATGGTATAAGTTTGTAGCAGTTTGTGTCTGCCATTGTGTGCATGCATGTAGTCTATCTGCATGAATGAATGGTGGTATGCATATATATGCTTGCATGTATGAATGAGCTGTGTGTGTTTGCATGAATGTCTCCCTACATGCCAGTGTGCGTGTGGGTGTGTATGTGTATGTGTGTTTGGAAGGCAACCCTGGACAATACAGAAAACACAAACCAAATATACATATATGAAAAACTACTGTATGATGAACTGCAAGAATGTTTAGATTCAAATAAATACCCAAGCAGCAACATCTTACGTTCGCTACAGGTGTGTCACAAACTGATAAATTTCTAGACGCACCTGGGTGCACGTGTTTGTTATGATGGAGGTGGAGACCTATCCTGCTACTGATTTTGGTGGTATCAAGGAACCCAGCGGCGGAAATAGACATGGAAAGGGAAAAAAAAAAAGGGGGGGGATGTCAATTTGCCGCGCTTTTAGATAGGTTTATATGCTCAGAGAAGATCCACGAAAAAGCTTTTATATGCAGCAACAGTTGTGTATTGATAGTGGGCCTTTCTGATTGGCTGTTATTTCAGTACAACAGCCACGATTATTTCGGATCAATTACTGTTTCAAAAAAATCGAACTAGGTCTATAACTCGACCTAAAAATCTCTCTCTCTCTCTCTCTCTCTCTCTCTCTCTCTCTCTCTCTCTCTCTCTCTCTCTCTCTCTCTCTCTCTCTCTCAAAACGAGGGCCCCGAAGAGCTAAGAAAGCTAGTTTGTCGGAAGGAAAGGTGGTAAGTGTACGCGACAAAAAACAAGCATTGCGCAGAAGAATAATGGCTCTCGGCCCCGTCCGACCCCCACTTTTGCCCGGGAACAGACCCGACGGCACCAAGACAACATCGTACTGTATGCACACACTCTCCCCCAGCATCTTGGATAGGTGTGGCACCGGGTTTGTGGCGACACGAGGGCCCCGAAGAGCTAAGAAAGCTAGTTTGTCGGAAGGAAAGGTGGTAAGTGTACGCGACAAAAAACAAGCATTGCGCAGAAGAATAATGACAATACACAGCAATATGATGCACCAGGACAAAGGGTAGGGTCATCGCCACATGCGGGCACACAAACAAACGCACTGACAAACACCAGCGCGCGCGCGCGTGTGCGCACGCATACCCACCCCCGGCCCGGAAAAGGTGCCGTTTTGAGCCCAGATGCCAGCCATAGAGCCGCTCTCGGCCCCGTCCGACCCCCACTTTTGCCCGGGAACAGACCCGACGGCACCAAGACAACATCGTACTGTATGCATACACTCTCCCCCAGCATCTTGGATAGGTGTGGCACCGGATTTGTGGCGACACCAGGGCCCCGAAGAGCTAAGAAAGCTAGTTTGTCTGAAGGAAAGGTGGTATGTGTGCGCGACAAAAAACAAGCATTGCGCAGAAGAATAATGACAATACACAGCAATATGATGCACCAGGACAAAGGGTAGGGTCATCGCCACATGCGGGCACACAAACAAACGCACTGACAAACACCAGCGCGCGCGCGCGTGTGCGCAGCATTACCCAACCCCGGCCCGGAAAAGGTGCCGTTTTGAGCCCAGATGCCAGCCATAAAAAAAAAAAAAAAAAAAAAAAAAAAAAAAAAAAAAAAAAAGCGACAAAAAACAAGCATTGCGCAGAAGAATAATGACAATACACAGCAATATGATGCACCAGGACAAAGGGTAGGGTCATCGCCACATGCGGGCACACAAACAAACGCACTGACAAACACCAGCGCGCGCGCGCGTGTGCGCACGCATACCCACCCCCGGCCGGAAAAGGTGCCGTTTTGAGCCCAGATGCCAGCCATAGAGCCGCTCTCGGCCCCGTCCGACCCACTTTTGCCCGGAACAGACCGACGGCACAAGACAAATCCACGTATGCATACACTCTCCCCAGCATCTTGGATAGGTGTGGCACGGTTTGTGGCGACACGAGGCCGAAGAGCTAAGAAAGCTAGTTTGTCGGAAGGAAAGGTGGTAAGTGTACGCGACAAAAACAAGCATTGCGCAGAAGAATAATACAATAACAGCAATATAGCACCAGGACAAAGGTAGGGTCATCGCCACATGCGGGCACACAACAACGCATGACAACACCACGCGCGCGCGCGTGGCGCACGCATACCACCCCCGCCCGAAAAGGTGCCGTTTTGAGCCCAGATGCCAGCCATAGAGCGCTCTCGCCCGTCCGACCCCACTTTTGCCCGGAACAGACCCGACGGCACAAAACACATGCACTGTATGCATACACTCTCCCCAGCATCTTGATAGGTGTGGCACCGGTTGTGGCGACACGAGGGCCCCGAGAGCTAAAAGCTTTGTCGAAGGAAAGGTGTAAGTGTACGCGACAAAAACAAGCATTGCGCAGAAGAATAATACAATACACAGCATATGATGCACCAGGACAAAGGGTGGTCATCGCCACATGCGGCACACAAACAAACGCACTGACAAACACCAGCGCGCGCGCGCGTGTGCGCACGCATACCCACCCCCGGCCCGAAAAGGTGCCGTTTTGACCAGATGCACCAAGAGCCGCTCTCGGCCCCGTCCGACCCCCATTTGCCCGAACAGACCCGAGGCACCAAGACAATCGACTGTATGCATACACTCTCCCCACATTTGGATAGGTGTGCACCGGGTTTGTGGCGACACGAGGCCGAAGAGCTAAGAAAGCTAGTTGTCGAAGGAAAGGTGTAAGTGTACGCACAAAAAACAAGCATGCGCAGAAGAATAATGACAATACACAGCAATATGATGCACCAGGACAAAGGGTAGGGTCATCGCCACATGCGGCACACAAACAAACGCATGACAAACACCAGCGCGCGCGCGCGGTGCGCACGCTACCCACCCCGGCCGGAAAAGGTCCGTTTTGAGCCCAGATGCCAGCCATAGAGCCGCTTCGCCCCTCGACCCCACTTTTGCCGGAACAGACCCGACGCACCAAGACAACATGACTGTATGCATCACTCTCCCCCACATCTTGGATGGTGTGGCACCGGTTTGTGGCGACACGGGCCCCGAAGAGCTAAAAGCAGTTGTCGGAAGGAAAGGTGGTAAGTGTCCGACAAAAACAAGCATTGCGCAGAAGAATAATGACAATACACAGCAAATGAGCACCAGGACAAGGGGTCATCGCCACATGCGGCACACAAACAAACGCACTGACAAACACCAGCGCGCGCGCGCGTGTGCGCACGCATACCCACCCCCGCCGGAAAAGGTGCCGTTTTGAGCCCAGATGCAGCCATAGGCGCCTCGGCCCGTCCGACCCCATTTTGCCCGGAACAGCCGAGGCACCAAGACAACATGACTGTGCATACACTCTCCCACATTTTGGATAGTGTGGCACCGGTTTGTGCGACACGAGGGCCGAAGAGCTAAAAAGCTAGTTGTCGGAAGGAAGGTGGTAAGTGTACGCGACAAAAAACAAGCATGCGCAGAAGAATAATGACAATACCAGCAATATGATGCACCAGACAAAGGGAGGGTCATCGCCACATGCGGCACACAAACAAACGCACTGACAAACACAGCGCCGCGCGCGTGCCGCACGCATACCACCCCGCGAAAAGGTGCCGTTTTGAGCCCAGATGCAGCCATAGAGCCGCTATCGCCCGTCGACCCCACTTTGCCGGGAACAGACCCACGCACCAGACAATCGTACTGTATGCATACACTCTCCCCCCATCTTGATAGGTGTGGCACGGATTGTGCGACACCAGGCCCGAAGAGCAAAAGCTAGTTTGTTGAAGAAAGGGGTAGTGTGCGCGACAAAAACAAGCATTGCGCAGAAGAATAATGACAATACACAGCAATAGATGCACCAGACAAAGGGTAGGTCATCGCCACATGCGGCACACAAACAACGCACTGACAAACACACGCGCGCGCGCGTGTCGCACGCATCCCACCCCGGCCCGAAAAGGTCCGTTTTGAGCCCAGATGCGCTAAGCCTCGCCCCGTCCACCCCCACTTTGCCGGAAACCCCGACGGAACAAGACACATCGTACTGTATGCATAACTCTCCCCCAGCATCTTGGAAGGTGTGGCACCGGTTGTGGCGCACGAGGCCCGAGCTAAAAAGCTGTTTGTCGAGAAGGGTAGGTACGCGACAAAAACATGCGCGAAAATGACAATACACGCAATATATCACAGGACAAAGGTAGGTATCGCACATGCGGGCACACAAACACGCACTGAAAACACCACGCGCGCGCGCGTCGGCAGCTACCACCGCCGAAGGTGCGTTGAGCCCGACGCCAGAGCTGCT
>CM060318.1:3848554-3856054 GCA_030674155.1 Stramonita haemastoma
CTAACATTCAGACCGACCATCTGACAGACAACCCTTCCCTGTTGTTAACTAAAACTGATTCTAACACTAACCTCAACCCTTAACCCTTCACCTTAACCTCCTCATGTGGACACAACAGGCAGGTAGACAACATGGTGTATGCTAACACACTGGCTACACACTTTTTTCTTAGGGGTTGAATAGAATAAAATTCATTTATTTATTGAAAATAAATGGATAGCACAGAACGGCTTAACACCGTGCTTTCAAAAACGAAACAAAAAGCTCACGCGGACAGTAGTGGTTAAAATTTTAAAGACACTAAATCATTTAAAAACAATAAATACCAATATATTTAAAAAAGAATTCTTTCGCTAGAGCTCTTAGTTTCATCAGTGATATTTTTGCATACACAGCCGCTTTTGCCCATTAAGACAGCCACATGCCGACTTCGGGGATATCAGATAAAATATCATAGATACTACTGCTAGGGTTGGTAGGGGAAGGGATGTTAGATTGTTAGGGGAAAGAATGCTGGGGAGGGGGTGGGGGGTAAAATGTTGTGGTATATATCATAAGGATGGGAAAAGGTGTTGTGACAGAGGATGGGGATGAATTTATCGTCTTAGAGATAATAAAGCATTCGTATTTTTAAGATAATTATTCAAAGTCAATTTTTTAAAAGTAGTTCTATTTGGTTGTTATTTTGAGATAAAAGCATTTATACTCGTATTTTATTGTATGCTACTAGGGGCAGGCAGTGGAACTTTGTGGTTAGGTTCAGAGGTAGGTGGGGGGGGGGGAGCATTTAGAAAAAAAAAGTTGAAAAGCAAGGTAGAAGTAGCTTCTTTTAGAAAGTATGCTTGATTAGATTTAAGGGAAAAGCCTTTTTAGAAATAAGTGTAATCAAATCAGGGGTAAGGGGTCCTAGTTTTAGAAGGAACGGTGTGTGTGTGTGTGTGTGTGTGTGTGTGTGTGTGTGTGTGTGTGTGTGTGTGTGTGTGTGTGTCTGTGTGTGTGTGTCTGTGTGTGTGTGTGTGTGTGTGTGTGTGTGTGTGTGTGTGTGTGTGTGTGTGAGTGTGAGTGTGAGTGTGAGTGCGAGTGTGAGTGTGCGTGTGCGTGTGTATGTACTTGTATGTACTTGTGTGTACGTGTGTGTGCGCGCGAGTGATTATTATATTTTGTCAACATTTTTTAAAAGATTTATTTATTTATTTATTATCATTAGTAGTAGTAGTAGTAGTAGTAGTAGCTAGCAGCAGCAGCAGCAGCAGCAGCAGCAGCAGCAGCAGCAGCAGCAGCAGCAGCAGCAGCAGCAGCATCATCATCATCATCATCATCATCATCATCATCATCATCATCATCATTATCTTTATTGTTCATCATTATCCATCATCATTATAAAGCATCATTATCGTCATCATTATCTATCATTATCATCATTATCCATTAATATCATTATCCATCATTATCATCATGATCCATCGTTATCATTATCATCATTGTCATTATCCATCATTATCGTCATTATCCAACATATTATCCAACATTATCATCATTTTGATAAGTATTATTATCCATCATTATCCATCGTTATCATCATTATCTTGTTATTATCCGTCTTTGTCCATCGTCATGATTGTCAACATTATCCATCATCATCATCGCCATCGTCACCGTCATCGTCATCGTCATTGTCATCATTACATTCATTTTCATCATTATCATTATCTTGTCATCATTATCCATCATTATCCATAATTATCCATCATTATTGTCATTGGCATCATTGTAATCACTATCCATCATTATTATCGGCATCATTATCCATCATTGTCATCATTATGCATCATTGTCATCATTATCCATTATTGTCATCATTATCCATCGTCATCATTATCCATCATTGACATCATTGACATCATTGTCATCACTATGCATCGTCATAATTATCCATCATTGTCATCATTATCATAATTATCCATCGTCATCATTATCCATCATCAATGTAATCATTATCCATCATTGTTATTATCATCATGATTATCATCATTACCCATCATTGTCTTTATCCATCTTTGTCGTCAGTATCCATCGTCATCGTCGTCCATCATTGTCATCATTATCCATCATTGTCATCATTATCCATCATTGTCATCATTATCCATCATTGCCATCATTATTATCTATCATTATCATCCATAGTCATTATCCATCATAATCCATCATCGTCATCATTATCCAACATTATCCATCCTTGCCATCATTATCTATCATTGTCATCATTATCACTCATAATCCATCGTTATCATCATTATCATCTTTATCATCATCATCATCCATCATTATCACTCATTATCCATCATCATCATCCATCATAATTATCCATCATTATCCACCATTGTCATCATTATCATCATTATCCATCGTTATTATATATCATCATTGTCATCATTATCCATCATTGTCATCATCATCATCATTATCCATCGTTATTATCTATCATCATTGTCATCATTATCCATCAGTATTATTGTCATCATTATCCATCATTATCATCATTATCCATCATTGTCTGTATGATCTTTATCCATCACTGTCATCATTATCCAGCATTGTCCTCATTATCATCATTATCCATCATTGTCGTCATTATCACCATTATCTATCAATGTCATCATTATTATTACCCAACATCACCATTATCCATCATTATCATAGGTCTCCCATCATTATCATTGTTCTCCATCATTATCATCATCATCTTCCATCATTTTGATCATTTTCATCATTATCATTATCATCATCATCTATTTTCATTATTATCGTTATCATCATTATCGTTATCATCCTTTATCATCTTTATCGTTATCGTCATTTATCATCTTTATTATCTTTATCACTATCATCATCATTTTTGTCATTATCATTATTATCATTATTAGCATCATCGTCATCATTATCATCATCAACATTATCCACCATCATCATCATTATGATCATTATCATTATCATCATTATCTGTTATTCTCATTATCCATCATCATTATTACCCACCATTATCATTATCCATCATTATCACCATTATCATCTTATCATCATTATCCATCTTTATCCATCGTCATCGTCCATTATCATCCATCATTATCATCATCCGTCATTATCGTCATTCGTTATCATTATCTATCATCCATCATTACCCATTATAAGCCATTATTTTTATCATTATCATCATTATCATTATCATTATTATCATCATTATCATCATTATCGTTACCATTATTATCGTTCTACTCGGCATTATTATCGTTATGATCATTATCATCATTCTCGTTATCATTATTGTTATCACCGTTAACATCATCTCTATATTTATCAGCATTATCTTTATCATCTTGGTCATCGTTATCGTTATCTTGTCATCGTCGCCGCCGTCGTCGTCATCATCATCAGCATCATCATCATCATCAGTATCACCATCATTATCATCAGTATCATCATCATCATTCTCAGTATCATCATCATCATCATCACCGGCATCATCATTATTATTAAATTATTATTATTATTATTATTATTATTATTATTATTATTATTATTATTATTATTATTATTATTATTATTATTATTATTATTATTATTACTATACTATTACTATTATTATTATTATACAGCAGGGGTAGAATGCTCAAGTCGAGAGAGAGAGAAAGAGTGTGAGTGAGAGAGACTTTGTGTAGGATTAATTGCTGCAAGCAAAGCGCTTTGGAATTGTATACCACATTTGTCAACGCGTGGGGGAGGAGGAGGGGACGGCACGCAGGTGTGTGTGTTGTGTTGATTTGTGTTGTGTTGTGTTGTGTTGTGTTGTGTTGTGTTGTGTTGTGTTGTGTTGTGTTGTGTTGTGTTGTGTTGTGTTCTGTTGTGTTGTGATGTCAGGAATTAAGAATAATACATAGTGAAATACAGGAATTTTAATTTTCTGTCCGTATGGTTTAAAGAAATCTGTTAACTTGCTAGACTGTCAGCTCTAAGCAGCATTGACTCAATATTTGTCATGATTTTGGAAAGGATGGAGGTGAAGGATTTCAATATAAACAAGGTTGTGTTTATCTTGTATAACAACCTTGCTTTAGAACAGATATTTTCATCTTTATTTCACAAAATGTGATATAGGAAAACCATGTAGCGTTTCACTCTATGTAAAATATATAGCAGGGACCTTGAATTGGTACATTCTGTTACCTTGTTTCCTTGTCTTTTGCTTTGCTGTAGGTAAGAGATATGCCCATTACCCAGGTTATAGCACTCCCAGCCCATTGATAGACTGCTCCATCTGCATCTCTCCCAGCAGTCTGCTTTGATTTCTGTTGTCAGCCCAAATGTTCTCTGGCATTTTTTGTAAAATCCGAAAAGGAAAAAGTGGGCAAAAAGAAAGTTTGGAGGCCCAGCAATGTAAATCTACCCCCTCCCCAACATCTCCCTCCCCCCTCCCCCCCAACACACAAACCAAAGTGACCCTACACCCCTAAAGAATGCTGGAAACAGATCGATAAAGGAAAAAGAAAGAGGACAAAGAAGCTGAGGCCCCATAGATAAAATCCAGCTATGTTGGCAAGGCTGAAGTGAAAGATGTGACATTGATCAGTGATCATTGCTGCATGCTTTAGTGTCTACTTTTTCGTCATTTGTCCAACCGTTGCGCTAAACGTCTGCGAAATAAGAATTTTCATTTTAGATGTGTGTATTCTAAAATTTCAGTGTAAAAATGTGAAATGATGTATTCTAGCAGATCGTTGCAATGATACAGTGTTGCACAGGTTGTGTTTTTCTTTTTTTGTTCAGACTTTCTTCTTGCTCTTACCTTTGTGCTGTTATGAATCCTGTCTTATATAAAAGTAGAAAATGGTTAAGCATGTGTGTGGTTTTGTTGATAGCGCTTTTAGTTTTTGTAAACCCAGCCCCTTCAGCCCCCAAAGAAAAGCTGGAGTTAGGGTTGGGTAGCCGGCTTGCAGCTGAAATGAAACAAAAATGATGATGAAATATGATGCGAAAGAAGTCTGAAAATAAAAACTGAAACTCGACCAAGACCTTTGTTCAGAGTTAGTCATGAATGATTGTGTGTTTACAGTGTGGAGTATGGATACAAGATCTGATGCATAACCTCTCTCTCTCTCTCTCTCTCTCTCTCTCTCTCTCTCTCTCTCTCTCTCTCTCTCTCTCTCTCTCTCTCTCTCTCTCTCTCTCTCTCTCTCTCTCTCGATAACATACGATAATATGATGCACCACAGCTAAGTACAGGGCTGCCGCCACATGCACACACAAGAAAACGCACAAAGTGCATGCACCCCCCCCCCCCCCCCCACGAAGAATAAGGCACGTTTTTTGAAAGGCTGTGACAACAAGCGCCGGTTTCAGTCCCGTCCTACGCCGACTTTCGCACAGTAATAGAGCCCATGACACGAAGAGGGTGTTGTACTGTACGCATACACATTTTACATGCATTTTTTTTTATAATTATGCGTGGCGCCCGTTCTTGTGGCGACACCACAGCCCGGAAGAGGCCAGCCTGGCTTGAATTTAGTCAGTTTGTTGGAATAACGCTGGCACAGTGAACGCAATAAACCGTAGCAGTCCACGTAAAAATTATGATGATGCTTTGACAATAGTTTTTTGAAAGCATCTTCGAAACTGGAATGCCGCTATCTTCACGGGGATTAAAAGCAGTTAGCCTACCTTCTTAAAATCTCACAATTTATTATGAAAGGACTCTCCATAACAATGGGAAAAAATGGCAACTGAAGGGAATCTTATTGTCAGCCAGGTACATTTATATAAGTATTTGATATAAATATTTGATTTCAATTTTTAATAGTGAATTTATAGTGAGTGTGTGTACGTACGTGTATGCGTGCTTGGGTGTGTGCGTGCGTGTTTGAGTGTGTACATTCGAATTTGCTATTTTCTAAAACTATTGATTGTCATTGATTGCTTGTGTATTGTATAGGTAAAATGCAAGGGTTTTGATTTGTTTTTGCAAGATATAGCCCAATATAGATTCCATGTATTATTATTATTATTATTATTATTATTATTATTATTATTATTATTATTATTATTATTATGGAATGTTTTCATCATCTCTAGATATTTTCTGCGATTTAAACAGTGACATTTCGGCAAGAGACTAGAAGTCATCAGGCGAGTTTGTCAAATTAACTCCCCTGCCATTATGAATTTTAGTAACCCCGAAGAAGGCAAATGTGTTCTTCAACCATGGGAGAGAATTTAGAAGCTGTACGCATGCGCGTGAATTAACTCCCATGATAAAGCGAGCCTTTATGAATTTCAGTCACCCCAAAGAAGGCAACAATGTTCTTTATCAGGGGGAGACAATTGGAAAGTGTCGTATGTGTGGGGGAAGTGTGTTTTAACGTGTGAAAATGGAAAAAAGAGGGGAGAGAGAGAGAGAGAGAGAGAGAGAGAGAGAGAGAGAGAGAGAGAGAGAGAGAGAGAGAGAGAGAGAGAGAGAGAGAGAGAGAGAGAGAGAGAAACAAAAACTGAATATTTTTTCCCGATATTGCCCTCTTATATATTTGGCGTTATTGTTGCAAATAGTAGATCTTAACAGCCCAGCCAATAGATTATTGTTATGCACACTTTGAGAAAAGTGAGGCTAGAGTGAGGGGTAGTATTCGTGTGTATGCCTTGCACACCTCCTACTGGGAGACCAAAAAAAATTTCATATCAAACCTTTTCCTTATGTGCTGCTATCAGTCGTCGTGGCCGAGTGGTTAAGGCGTTGGTCTTGAAATTTTATTTGCTGCTGCCCTGTAAAATAAAACCATAGGCCCTAAAAATATTTTATTGCATATTTTCGGCTTAATGGTAGGTCTACTGTCTACAAATCAGACAGCCCCTTTGCCACTCAAATCAAATTTAATTAACCACTATTAGACCATGCAGTTTTTGATAATAGAGACAACTGCTTGATAGAGAGGTTACCTCTGCATGAAAAAAAAAATGCATCACAACAAAGTGAAGGGCCACCGTCACACGCACATTCACGAAAACGCAAACACAAAAACGAGCTAGCGCACCAATGCGTGTGCTCGCAGGAACACCCTCCAAGAATATGGCAGCTTTTCCAAATTATTTTAACAAAAAGTGCCGGTTTGAATCCCGTTCTACCCCGACTTTTGCACAGAAACAGAGCCCAGGGCACCAAGTGTAGGGCCACAGCCATATTCGCACACTTAAGAAAACACACACCCACATCACCCACATAAACGAGCGCGCGCGCACATGTGCCCGCACGCATGCACACCATACAAGAATTGTGTGCCAGTGGGAACAGATGACAAGATTAACAAAATTGCATACACACGGGGACTGGATGTAAAAAAGCACATGAATGCTTATCCCATTATCCTCAATATAAAAGTTTTTTTTAAATATAAAATAAAATAAACAAAGCGCACGAGCACAAGCGCACACTTGCATCCACACCCCCCTGAATAAGAC
>CM060318.1:3861054-3866054 GCA_030674155.1 Stramonita haemastoma
CGTGTGTGCGCGCGTGTGTGTGTGTGTGTGTGTGTGTGTGTGTGTGTGTGCGTGCGTGCGTGCGTGCGTGAGTGTGTGAATGTCTGTGTGTATGTATGTGTGTGTGTTTGTGTGTGGTTTTGTGTGTGTGTGTGTGTGTGTGTGTGTGTATGTGTTGTGTGTGTGTGTGTGTGTGTGTGTGTGTGTGTGTGTGTGTGTGTGTGTGTGTGTGTGTGTGTGTGTGTGTGTGTAGCCTACGTGAAAGAGTCTTACAGTGCATTATCACTATCACTATTATTAGTGTTGCTGTTACTATTGTTATTGTTATTATTATTATTATTATTATTATTATTATTATTATTATTATATTATTATTATTATTATTATCATCATCATCATCATCATCATCATCATCATCATCATCATCATCACCATCATCATCATCATTATTATTGTTGTTATTGTTGTTGTTGTTATTATTATTATTATTATTATTATTATTATTATTATTATTACTATTACTTTTACTATTACTATTATTACCATTTAATTTCCTTCAGTTCCTTTTCAGTTTGTTTTATTGTTATGACTTGTGACAATGTTGTAGCTAAATATTTTTGGGTGGGATTTTCTTGGTTGTACTCTGCTTGTTTGCTTGCTCCTTCATTTTTGCTACTTTTGTCTGGGATTCTTTTCATAAGTGGTTTTTGGGCGGGATTTTTGTTCTGTTTACTAGATGGATGGCTTGATGGAGAAAAAAAATATTGCTTACTCAAAGTACCATCTGGAGATAAGAATTTGACTTTGACTTTGACTTTGACACACACACTTACCTTTCTTCTCAAACACAAGCCTGCACATCTTCTCACGAGCAGGGATGGACAGCTTATTTAAATGAGGAGGAGGATGTGGTGGAGGTTGAGGAGGAGGTGGAGGGGGAGGAGGAGGAGGAGACATGGGGACGACAGGAGGAAACAAGTCAACGACCCTGTTTGGGCCCAAAGCTTTTCCCCCTCCATAAATCACGAGTGGTGGTCTGGGCGCTAGTCTTCCGGATGAGACGATAAACCGAGGTCCTGTGTGTTACACATATTATTTAGCGCAGGTAAAAGAACCCACGGCAGCAAGAGGGTTGTTCCTGGCAAAATTCTGTATTAAAAAAAAACCTCTGATCGGGAAACAAATATAGCTGCAGACAGGAAAAAGAAAAAAAATAATAGGTAGGCGCTGCACTTGTGGCGCCGCGCTCTCCCCGGGGATGGAGAGCAGCCCGAACTTCACGCAGAGAAATCTGCTGTGACATAAAGTGGCAGGAAATAAATAAAATAAAATAAAATAAAGCATAGCACACCGCAGCCGTGGTCACGGTTTCCTTTCACCATCTTTCCAGGAAGCAGCTCTGAATTAGGGCTCTACTCCGCCTCGCGAAGGGCTAGTACTCAGGCCTCAGCACTCGTCGCCCCTCAGACAACGGGGCCACGGGATGGTCTGGCAGAAGTCTTGCAGACAGAATATCTGGAGACAGACACTTCACATAAATTCCTCCGTCGTCCCCAGATATTCTTATGTGAATCTCCCTCTCTTCTACCCGCCTCCTAACTTTAACGAAGTTAGACTAAGGTTAAAAAAAAATAATAATAGAAAAAAAGGTAAAGGTATCCATAACCTATGTGGTCTTAGGGGAGCGAGGCATCAGAGACCTCAACTTATCTTAGTGCCAGTATATTGAGGGCGGCTCCCATCTCCTCTCCTTTGTTGATTTACCTTCCCTGTCCCTAAAGAGGGCAGGTGTCCATTTACAGCTGGGTGAACTGGGGGACTGCACTGAAGCCAAGGTGCGCAAACGGTCACCCATCCACTTGGTAACCACGCTTGATGCTGCCTAACATTAACTTGGGGAAAACGAGCGCTCTGACCTCTCTCCCCTTGCCTACATGTACCACATAGGGTATGGGACACCTTTACTTTACCCTTTTACTATGCGTTCTGTTGGACACTGCTGTAGCATGCATTTCTACAAAACTATTGAAAACTTTGAGAATTTTAAAGAATATCAACAGAGACATCTATAACAAGAAGAATGCAAATAAAAAGAAGAATGCAAAGAAGGATTTGAAAAATTTGAAGAAGATCAGGAATGCAAAGAAGAAGACTAGTGCAAACAAGGAAAATGCAAAGAAAAATTGCGAAGAGAAAAAAAGACGATTTGCAAAGAATACGAAGAGGAAGAAGAGGAATTGTGAAAAAGAACAAGAAGAAGGAAGATGAGGAGGAGGAGGAAGAAGATGAAGAAGAAAGAGAAGATGCTGAAGAAGAATTGCAAAGAAGAAAAAGATGAGGAGAACGAGAAGGAGAAAGAGTAGGAAGAAGGATTGTTATTAGTATTATCTTTATTATTGTTATCATTATGATTATTATTATTCCTATTTTCATTTATATTATTACTGTTGTTGTTGTTGTTATGATGATGATGATGAGGAGGAGGAGGAGGAGGAGGAGGATTTGACAATCCTCCTCCTCCTCCTCCTCCTCCTCATCATCATCATCATCATCAGTATTACCATTATTATTATCATCATCATCATCATCGTCATCGTCATCGTCATCATTATTATTATTATTATTATTATTATTATTATTATTATTATTATTATTATTATTATTATTATTATTATTATTCGTCGTCGTCGTCGTCGTCGTCGTCGTCGTCGTCGTCGTCGTCGTCGTCGTCGTCGTCGTCGTCGTAGTAGTAGTAGTAGTAGTAGTAGTAGTAGTAGTAGTAGTAGTAGTAGTAGTAGTAGTAGTAGAAGAACAACAAGAAGAACAACAAAAAGAAATATAATGTTTTCCATATCAGGAGCTTTTTGTTTGTTTTTTGTTGATCGGACAAACTCACCTTTTAGATCAAAGGAGAGGGAAGGAGAGGGAGAAGAGGTGACAGAGGAGAGGAAAACAATCTTCAGTTTCTGTCACTGAAAACGATATACGCAATGAATAATGCATTGACTCAAAACGAAAGTTTAGACATTAATAATGAAACCAAATAGTGGCCCAGCACTTTAAGGCTAGACACGGGTCCAAAAGTGGCCAAAATCATGGGGTTTTTGGGTAAGAATTAAAGATTGCTGGATATATTTATGGATATCTTCCTGTAGGAATTAAAAGAATTCTGGTTGTAAAACATGTGTCTGTAGAAACAAGTTACTTCTACTTGTTATAGATAAAACGGTTTAGGAGATTGAAACATTTAGTATTTGTGGCCATATTGGATTGATTCCATGGCAACAGTGCAGAAAACTGTGTAATTCTTTGGTTTTTAGGCTTTACAAGTAATGCAATTTCAATATATGGCATAACTTTTAACATGGGCTTGTAAACAAAATGTCATGAATTTCGACCCCCAAGTCCCTCCTTCAACAGTCCGGGAAAAGGCATCTCACTTTACACTCGGCTCCTTTTGAGATGGCATCTTTGTAAGTTCTCCCTTCCCCTCCCCCAAAAAAACCCCCAACAACAACAACAAACAACCAACAAAATCGATCTCATTAATTCTAATTATTTTGCAAACTGCAGCGTGAGATAATGGCAGAATTATCTGCTCTCATTTGCTGTTGTTTTTTTGGTAGGTGTTTGTTCGTTTGCTTACTTGTTTGTTTGTTTTGTGTTGTTTTGTTTTGTTTTGTTTTGTTTTGTTTACAGAAGTTGCTCAACATTGCATCATGTCACCATAAAAATAGCGGAGAAGAAAAAAAAACGCACACAACTTTGTGACTTCCGGCGCTGTACCCACAAAAAAAGAATTCCTAGATAAAGAAATACCCCCCCCCCCTTTCATGTGATACAAATCTGCATCCAATTCACTAGTTAAAAAAAACAAAACAAACATAAATTAAGCAAGTTCTTAAAAGAAGTTATCTTCGACGTAATAATAGAAAGAAAAAACCCGGAACTTACGTGATGACACGAGACGACACGTGACTTCTAGTCATTCTTTGTTCTACATCAGCAGCTACAACTCCTAAAAGAAGATAGAAACTATCATTCTAAAAGAGAAACTTCTATCTTACCAGTTATTCGTCTTTCAAGCAAAGGCCTTTACGCAGGTAAGGGATTAGGGTTTTTAGATGTAGTCAAAACTAGTGACCGTTACATCATGATGAAGAAATTTATCCAAAACTCTGAACAAAAGAAATCTTGAAAGCCCCATTTAAGAGTTTGCTCCCTTGTATAATACTACACAGCCGGAAATAATGCCTTGCAAAAATGGTCTGGCGTCTTTAATTGAGTATTTTTGTCTTTGATGTTGTTCAGAAAGCTAGTTCTATATGAGTTGAACACAATTTGAGGTTAGATTTATGTGTGCAGTTTTTTTCTGTCTCGGTTTCAGTGTTAATTATTTTTGTACTCGTCGTTTTCATTAACAGACACTCAGAAGCTGAATATCACAGGCATACGATTCGTATGTGAAACCGAATGTGTGTGTGTGTGTGTGTGTGAGAGAGAGAGAGAGAGAGAGAGAGAGAGAGAGGAGAGAGAGAGAGAGAGAGAGAGATTTGATTTGAGTTGATTTAATTTGATTTATTCTTTTATATCGAGGATAATGGAATAAGCACTCTTTGCTTTTGTACATCCAGTCCCCGTGTGTATGCATTTTTGTAAATGTCATCTGTTCCCACCTGCACATGATGGCCTACTCTTACGAAAAGCGGAACAGGATTTAACGTGGGGCGAGATGTTCTGCATGCGTTCGCACACGGGGTCTCGATTTATAGTCTCATCCCAAGGACATTAGGGTAGAGTGGAGTCAGCGCCGATGTTAACTCCAGGAGAAAATCCTCCTCGACCGGAATCGAACCCGGGTCGTCAAATTGCCAGCGCAATGTTCTCACCACTAGGCTATGAGAGAGAGAGAGAGAGAAGAGAGAGAGAGAGAGAGAGAGAGAGAGAGAGAGAGAGAGAGAGAGAGAGAGAGAGAGAGAGAACACTGAACACTGAACACTGAACACTGAACACTGAAATGA
>CM060318.1:3878554-3886054 GCA_030674155.1 Stramonita haemastoma
CAAAAGTCTCTCTCTCTCTCTCTCTCTCTCTCTCTCCTCTCTCTTCTCTCTCTCTCTCTCTCTCTCTCTCTCTCTCTCTCTCTCTCTCCTCTCTCTCTCTCTCTCTCTCTCTCTCTCTCTCTCTCTCTCACACACATACACACACACATACACATACACATACACATACATGTACATACATATATACACACAGTTCATGCGCTCCTTCACACAGCACGTATGCACGTACGTGCATGCACGCATTTAAAGTGTTGTTGTTGTTTTTAATCATATAGTGTCACACAAACAGCTTATATCAGTTACAATGTCACTAATACCATTTATTCAAGACTGAAAGAAAAGAATCCATGAAAAGTCAATAAGCAGTTATGTCAGCTTACAATATCTGTATACTTCAGTTAATACATTATTATATTAAAAGGAAGAAAAGAAAAAACAACAAACGCAACAATTCCATATGATAATACATATTACCACTGAGAGGAAACATAAACACTGACAAATATACAAACAAATAAACAAAAAACAAACAAAAAACAACAACAAAACAGACAGACAAAATAAACAAAAGCAGTAAAGGGGATGTGGGGGAGGGATGGGGAGGGGTATCAAGGAGGAAGGGGGAGAACACAAACAGCAAATGGAAGAATTATGTCATGTGATCGTGCCTGCCTATGGTCCCTTCTGGGGCATAGGCCGCCAACCAGCCGTCTCCAGGCATCTTGGTCCTGGGCTAGGCGTTCCAGTTGTCCCCACGTCTTGTCCATCTGTTTCGCATCTGCATCCAGATCCCGGCGCCAGGTATTTCTAGGCCGCCCTCTCTTTCTTTTCCCTTGTGGATTCCAGGTGAGAGCTTGTCTTGTGATGCTGGATACAGGTTTCCGTAGGGTGTGTTCTATCCATCGCCAACGTCTCTGTAGGATTTCTTTCTCAACAGGCTGTTGTCTGGTTCTTTGCCCTAATTCTTCATTGTTGATCTTGTCTCGCCAGCGGATCTTGAGGATCTTACTGTGGCAGGTCTTGATGAAGACCTGGATTTTCTTCATGGTGGTGACGGTGTTTCTCCAGGTCTCTGCTCCATACAGTAGTATTGGCTTGATGATGGTGTTGAAGAGCCTGGTCTTGGTGGCGATGCTGATGTCGCTTGATCCCCAGACGTTTCTGAGCTGCTGGGAGGCTGCTCTTGCTTTGCCGATGCGGGTTCTGACATCTGCGTCCGTTCCTCCCTGTGTGTCCACGATGCTGCCGAGGTATGTGAAGCTTTCCACCTCTTCCAGCGCTTCGCCTTGGACTGTGATGGGTGTCGCATTGGCTGCATTGGTCCTGAGTACCTTGCTCTTTCCTCTGTTGATGTTGAGGCCCAGTCTGGCTGAGTTCTCCACAACGATGTTGGTCTTTTCCTGCATCTGTTGCTGGGTGTGGGAGAGAAGGGCCAGGTCATCCGCAAAGTCAAGGTCGTCTAGCTGCTTCCAAAGTGTCCATTGGATGCCGTTACGTTTCTGGTCCGTTGAGGTCTTCATGACCCAGTCAATGGCCAGCAGGCTTTCGTCAGCGTCGACAGGCAGACCCTCTGGAGACTACTGAGATACTACGGAGTACCAGAGAAAATCACAAACATCATCAGGAAATCATATGAAGGAATGACCTGCAAAATAGTTCCTGGCAGACAGCTCACCGACGCCTTTGAAGTAGATACCGGAGTAAGACAAGGATGCTTACTCTCTCCTTTCCTGTTCCTGCTGGAAGATTATAGTAATGATTTATGATTATATTAAGAAATAAAAATGTGTGTGTGCGTGTGTGTGTGCGTGTAAGCGGAAAAACAAGCAAAGTAGGCATAAAAGGGAAAGAAACCATACATAAAAAAATAACATAAAAACCCTTTAAACACAAAAAGCTTCATAAAAACACATCTCTATATTCAAATGGTAAGAAATCAATTTCAATCCAACATAACAACCAAAACCAAAACATTCCTCTCCATAATAAGTCTAGGATAGCATATGTGAAGGTGGAAGTTGGAAAGGAAAGGGAAAGGAAGGAAATGAGAGAGACAGAGAGGGAGGGAGGGAGAGTGAGAGTGAGAGAGAGAGAGAGAGAGAGAGAGAGAGAGAGAGAGAGAGAGAGAGAGAGAGAGAGAGAGAGAGAGAGAGAGAGAGAGAGAGAGAGAGCATCTTCAAATTACATCGTCATCAAAACAAACCAGTCAACGAAGTATTTCAAAATACTCACACTTCTATAAAAAATATTTATCATCTATGAAACCTATAAGCTCATAATGTGGCCAATCCTAACAAGGAAAAGAAAACCCCGAAAGGCAAACAACAAACAATAGAGCAAGACTATAAAAAAAAATATCAAATAGGAGCGAAACAATATTTAAGGTTATAAATACAAACCAGTTTAAAATCGAACTCAATGCATTAAAAAATATATATATGCATCATACTAATGAAGATGAAACAATAGCAAATATTCAGGACCATGAAACATAAGGTATTACAAATCTATAAGTCAAAACATTCATATGAAAAAATAATACATTCCATGTGTGTGTGTGTGTGTGTGTGTGTGTGTGTGTGTGTGTGTGTGTGTGTGTGTGTGTGTGTGTGTGTGTACCCGCGCGCGCGTGTGTGTGTGTGTGTGCATGCGTCCGTGCGCGCGTGCGTGTGTGCGTGCGTGCGTGCGTGCCGTGTGTGTGTGTGTGTGTGTGTGTGTGTGTGTGTGTGTGTGTGTGTGTGTGTGTGTGTGTGTGTGTGTGTGTGTGTGTGTACTCAAGCGTTTTGGCATGTATATGTGCATGCAATTTTTCACATGCGTTTATGCACATATACGTATGAGTGCTACACACATACGCATAATTATGAGCTTACCATGCACATATATCAAATCATGTTTAGTCCTCCATCTGCGCAGAAGAAATGATTTTCTTTTGTCAAGACAAAAACCACAGACATTGATAACATCACACAATACCTGTTATTGACCCCCCCCCCCCCCCCCCCCCCCCCCCACTGAGAAACATACACCAGCGCTGTGTGGCCACAAATAGTGTTCTTTGCTCTCTCTCTCTCTCTCTCTTCTCTCTCCTCTCTCTCTCTCTCTCTCTCTCTCTCTCCCCTCTCTCTCTCTCTCTCTCTCTCTCTCTCTCTCTCTCTCTCTCTGGGGGACGGATAGCCTAGTGGTCAGAACATTGCGCTGGCAATTTGAAGACCCGGGTTCGAATCTGGTCGAGGAGATTTTTCTCCTGGAGTTAACATCAGTGCTGACTCCACTCTCCCCACAAGTCCTTCGGATGAGACTTTAAACCGAGGCCCCGTGTGCGAACGCACGCAGAACATCTTGCGCACACGTTAAATCCTGTTCCGCTTTTCGTAAGAGTAGGCCATCGTGTGCCGGTGGGAACAGATGACATTTACAAAACTGCATACACACGGGGACTGGATGTAAAAAAGCACAAGAGTGCTTATCCCATTATCCTCGATATAAAAGAATAAATATTTAAAAGAATCTCTCTCTCTCTCTCTCTCTCTCTCTCTCTCCTCTCTCTCTCTTCTCTCTCTCTCTCCTCTCTCTCTCTCTCTCTCTCTCCTCTCTCTCTCTCTCTCTCTCTCTCTCTCTGTCTCTCTCTGACTCTCTGTCTCTCTGTCTCTCTCTGTCTCTCTCTGTAAGTAGATTTGTTAGAAGGAAATGAACATAAACTAAACAAAGAAATTACAAAAGAGGAAATAAATACAGCTATACACAGACTGAAGTTTGGTAAGGCATGTGGGATTGATGAAATTACTGCGGAAATGCTAAAAAATGGAACTAGCGAAGCTAAACAGTTCATATTCAAGCTTTTTAATACTATATTCAATAAAGGTATATATCCACAGATCTGGTCTAAAGCCATTATTATTCCAATTTATAAAAAAGGGGATCCAGAGTTAGTAGATAATTATAGAGGAGTATCATTACTGAGTATTTTATCCAAATGTTATACTTCTATACTAAACGCAAGATTGTATTCCTGGCTAGAAAATAATCACTTGATCTGTGAAAACCAAGCAGGTTTTAGGAAGAGATATTCTACAGTAGACCAGATTTTCAATCTATATTCAATTGTCCAGAAGTGTATGTCCAAGAAAGGTCAAAAACTGTATGTTGCTTTTGTTGATTTCAAAAAAGCCTTCGACACGATTAAACATGATAAACTTTTGAACTGTATAAAAAGTCAGGGGATAAAGGGAAAATTTCTTGCTTCACTATCAGCCATGTATAGCTCCTTATTATCTTGTATCCGAATGAATAGCCAGTTATCAGATTTTTTTGAATGTCCAGTAGGAGTCAGGCAAGGTTGTGTTCTAAGCCCCACGTTGTTTTCAATATTTATCAACCAGCTAGCTAATGATATCAATGAAAAAGGAATACATGGGGTTCAGTTGCTACCCAATATCATGGATATTTTTATTCTGTTGTTTGCAGATGATGTTGCACTATTTTCAACAACCCCAGGAGATTTGTAGCATCAATTAAACATTTTGAAAGACTGCTGTAATGATTTACAGTTAAGTGTTAACATTAATAAAACGAAGGTGATGGTCTTTAGAAAAGGTGGATTTCTGTCAAAACAGGAGCAATGGTATTACAATGGTATTAGGTTAGAAGTTAAAAATCAGTATTGCTATTTAGGGTTCAGTTTTACAACAAAGGTTAGCTGTAAATTAGGTACACAGCATTTAGTTACGAAGGGAAGGAAGGCAGTGGTTCAGTTAAATAAAGTATTTCACAGGTATAAAGAGATGAATGCTAGTACCTTCTTCAAGATTTTCGATACTAAGATTCAGCCAATTTTATTGTATTCATCAGAAATATGGGGCACAAACAGACTAGAACACATCGAGAAAATTCATTTGATGGCATGTAAAAGATTTTTAGGAGTACCTGTAAGAACACCTAATAAGATGGTATACGGAGATGTAGGTAGATATCCACTTTATGTCAATTCATGTACAAGAACTATTAAGTACTGGTTAAAACTATTGCAAATAGATCAAAATAGAATACCATATATTGCCTACTGCATGCTGTTAGAGCTAGATAGAAATGGTAAATACTGCTGGATTTCAAAAATAAGGGGAATTTTATGTGAAACCGGTTTTAACATTGTTTGGATGCAACAAGGTGTTGGGGATGTAAAACTTTTCTTAGGTATGTTTAAACAAAGATTAGTAGATATGTTCATTCAAGAATGGGATGGGACTATAAGAGATAAAGATAGGTATGACCATTACAGATCATTTAAAAGTATTTTTTGTAAAAGAGCAGTATATAAACTCTATGGATGTCAACTGCTTTCGAGTAGCAATCACACAAGCAAGATTTAATGTTCTACCCCTTAATAATAATGTATATAGATATAGTGAGAATGATGGAGAAAAAATGTGTCCTTTTTGTAAAACGAAAGTTGAAAATGAAGCCCACTTTCTTTGGGAATGTTGCATATACACTGGCTTAAGAGAAAAGTTTTTAAGTGAGTGTATCAACGTACCTTTCCCCGATCTGTTCAAAGCAACAAATGATGAGTACAGGCACAGTTTGTCAAGATATATTTTTCACTCTATTAATAAAAGGAAGACAATGCTGATTCAAGATGTATATTTAAAAAAATGTTACGATTCGATACGTAATTGATGTGCATGATTTCCACAATTTTCCCGAAACATCATATTTTTGTGATTTGGTTATGCTTGATGTCATAATCATGATTTAGAATAACGTGTGTTTTGCTTCTTTGATCAGTTATGAATCAAACCTTTTGTGCATTTTGCTTTGCCAGTTATATGAATGAACACTTTATTACATCCCAAGCCCATGAAATGTATTGTGGTCCATGGCCAATGTACATTAAATCATTTCAGTGTTCAGTTCAGTTTCTGTTCTCTGTCTCTCTGTCTCTCTGTCTCTCTGTCTCTCTGTCTCTCTGTCTCTCTCTCTCTCTCTCTCTCTCTCTCTCTCTCTCTCTCTCTCTCTCTCTCTCTCTCTCTGTCTCTCTCTGACTCTCTGACTCTCTGACTCTCTGTCTCTCTCTGTCTCTCTCTGTCTCTCTGTCTCTGTCTCTCTGTCTCTCTGTCTCTCTGTCTCTCTGTCTCTGTCTCTGTCTCTCTCTCTCTCTCTCTCTCTCTCCTCTCTCTCTCTCTCTCTCTCTCCTCTCTCTCTCTCTCTCTCTCTCTCTCTCTCTCTCTCTCTCTCTCTCTCTCTTACTCCACACTCTCCCCAAAAGTCCTTCAGATCAGACTAGTTTGAGGCCCCGTGTGCGAACGCACGCAAAACATCTTGCGCACACGTTAAATCCTGTTCCGCTTTTCGTAAGAGTAGGCCATCGTGTGCCGGTGGGAACAGATGACACTTACAAAACTGCATGCACACGGGGGCTACATGTAAAAAAGCACACGAGTGCTTATTCTATTATCTTCGATTAAAAGAATAAAGAAAGAAGAAGAAAAAAAGAACGAAAAAGAAAGCCACCCACCCACCCACCCACACACACACACACACACACACACACACACACACACTCACACACACACACACACACACACCACACACACACACACACACACACACACACACACACACACACACACACACACACACACACACACACACACACACACACACTTGCACCCATCCAGCCATCCCCCCTCTCTACACACACACCCCAACCCCCCAACCCCTCCAACCCAACCCCACCCCTTTTCCCCATCCGTTTTCATCTTCTAAAAATCTTTTAGCCTCAGGATTTTTTCAGGGGTTTAGCTTTTTCCATGGACAGCCTCCTCTTCTGCCATTATCTGGAAGTGCTAGCAGCATCGTTTGCCTGGCTCCATACAGTTCAGCTCCACACAACGTGGCCCGACTCTTTTATTCATCTATATCGAGGATAATGGAATAAGCACTCATGTGCTTTTTTTTTTACATCCAGTCCCCGTGTGTATGCAGAACATATATCAAAGACGGTGGGGGATAGTGTAAGCACACAGTGCCATATTGTCTTGGTGCCGTGGGATCTCTTACCGTGCAAAAGTTGGGGAAGGACGGGGCTGAAAACGGCTTTTTCAGTCGCAGCTTTGCCCCCAAAAGCACCTTTTTCTAGAGGGGGTTGTGTATGCGTGCACGCACGCGCGCGCACGTTGTTGTTTGTCAGTGTGTTTGTTTTTGTGCGCGCATGTGGCGGGGACCCTGCACTTTGCTGTGGGGGATCATATTGCTGTATATTGTCATAATCATTGTCCGCACTGCTTTTTTTGGTCTGGTTCACTTATCAGCTTTCCTTCCGACAAACTAGCTTTTCTTGCTCTTGGGGGCTGTGGCGTCTCCACAAATCCGGCACCACATATACCAAAGATGGTCGGGGAGAGTGTATGCAAACAGTGTCATTCTGTCTTGGTGAAGTGGGATCTTTTACCGTGCACAAGTCGGGGTACGGTCGGGCTGAAATCGGCTCTTTCTGTCGCA